>JAXGGA010016031.1:0-27614 GCA_038373865.1 Uloborus plumipes
CGAACTAAAACTGAAAGCATTTTGAAGTACACCTCCTTAATCCATCATCCCTTTTTAAATTGAGCTGTTCGTGGCTGCAAGGCGTAAGACCTACTACAACGATGCAGGGGACTGTGTAGTTGCAATTTGAGTAATACCTGCAAAATAAGTGGGACATAATTAGTTACGAGACTACCTATAAATTTAGGCACAAATAGTGGATATAATAACTCATATGTTTCATAATTAAACTAATTAACAATAATAAGATCACTTGCCAGAGGACTGTTTTCGCAACGACCAAGATGCATACTTTCATCACAAATGTGGCTCACAAACTAAACAAAGTGGCCTTTTAACCCCGTTCTCGGCAAATTTACACTGATTACTTTAAACTTCATGCCAAGAAACATTTGCAAGAGTAACAAATTTTTTCTATTGCAGCTTTGAGTTTGTTGCAGGGAACTGTTTGAAAAAACTCCAGACAGAACTTACATGACAATTTTAGGTTTTAAAAATACGTAATTAGACCTTATTTCATAAAAAAGATATAGTTGCATTATTCTATTTTTAGATATTAATTGCCAAATTCACGTAATGTTAATAGGTTTTTTGAAATATTGCCTTTAAGTGTTAGACTATAGGATTAGGACAGCCACGGGACTGTGTTTTTGGTGTTTAGATAATTTCCAGAAAAAAAAAATAAATTGTTATCGCTCCAAATACAAGTGGGCTACAAAGTATTAATGCTTTATTTGTATTAAAAGCAATACTTACTTTATTACACTTTATTTTATAAAATACTCGGTCCGGACAGCCAACTACGAGTTTGCAGAAAATCGACCATTAACGACGGATGTTTTTTTCTCCAAGTGACAACGAACCTATTATAATGTGCGAGCAATAAAGGAAAGATTTTTCCTGTTATTCTCTTTAACAAACATTAATTGAAATTATTGACGCTAATTAAATATTTTTTTCCGGCCGATAGTGTTCCGTCTATTTTTAAGGAGAGATTTATTCGCTTGCGTAATAAAGTCACTGTTTCGGTAAAATAAAGTTTCTTTCAAAAGCCTATTTATTAACATCATTACGACTATTTTTCTTTAATTACTTCATTATTAAGCTTTTATATTTTTGTTTCTGGTACAAAACATATTTATTTATAGAGTTTAACTTTAGAAAAATGCAATCAGCAAAAAAAAAAAAAAAAAAGAAGGAAATGAAATTAGTGGATTTTGTAAGAAGAAAACGTATAATCGTGAAAACAAAGCGGTAAAATAATGTGCACACTTCGTTTGGAGCTCATACTTTGTAAAATAATTTTAAAAATCAGCAAAAAACTGTCATAACGCTTAAGTCATAGAAAAATTCATTTTTAATATTATGAATGTTTAAAACAGACTGTTTTAAAGCATTTAAGTTAAATTTAACTTGAGAAATAAAAGCATCATTTGTAAGGAAAAAGTATTCATTCAATGAGTAATTAAGTGGAAAAGTCAACAGTTGGTTATTTATAGAACATTTTTTGGTGAAAATTAAGGAATATAAATCTAAGAAGTTTTGCAAGAAGAATGTGTCAACCAAATTGGAAAACACATTTATATTTTATTACGCTAAAAATATAACGTATTTTACTGATGAACGTCATGTTACCAATAAATAAGAATTAGTCACATCATTTGAGTCTTAAATAATTGAAAAATTGAGTCTGGAATAATTAATATATTAAATTAAAAAAAATCTTCATTGAAAAATAATTGAAACACAAAAAATCTGCAAACTTTGAGATTAAAGCTCGAAAAGATATTCGAGCTCAAAGTTTCACGGTCCCGTGCAGGAAGTGACATTGTAACGTAACGCCCTTTCTGTAGCATGACTGGTTGTCATTCTTCTATATTCTCCCACAATTTGCGCATTTGACAGCGAGTGTAAATTGGTGTAAATAAAAAGAAGTTTAACTAACTATGAGTTAGGGAGCCTAGGATCCGTATGAAAAGTTACATTTCGTATTTTGTGACAAAATTATTTTTTGCTTCAAACTTTTGATATCTTAACTCTGCACCTCCTTTTGAGCATTTTTGCCATTGGAAGTATGCATTTAGGAAGAACGGTTGCAAAAGTAAAGGTCATGTTAGTAAAAACGGATTTCCCTGCATAAACATATTGTTCCATAAAATGTTTTCATTTAAATAAAATGTGTGATACTGTCTGATTTTCTTAGGTAAAACCTTTCGCGTATTTGCGCTAGCGTCAGGTCTTCTCTGATCTTACCAATATAGGGTTTAATGGGTAAGACAACAATAAAGGGAAGAATAATAAGAAGCATTTTGTGTCGTAAATACATGCATTGTTTCAAATACATAGTTTAGTTGAATATGTCAAAAGGATAGCGAAAATGCAAGTTTTAAATTGAAAACTTCGGAAATTTCCCATTCACAGTCCATCACCGCTTTTTTAAGTAGAATAGTTCACGAGTGCTAGGAGCAACTTTCACGGACAGACAGTCATTAAACAGATCTCTCTGCATAAACATATTGTTCTACAAAATGTTTTCATTTTATTAAAATGCGTGATAGCAAACTTATTTTGCTCCCCTTTCCCGCTTGTTGCAAACTGTGTCACGATTTCACAAACCAGCGTCTCTTTTAGAAGCATTTGGGGACGATCCCTAAACCATCATACTTGATGATTTAAGAAATCCTTTTAGATTTAGCTCGCCTAAACGTAAACTCAGGCTCTTTCGCTAAGGGGTAAGTGAGAGAGCAAGTGTAAAGCTACATTCATGAATCAGAGATGATATCATGTGAATTGGGTAGCATTTCCCGATTACCGAGTGGAGGACGAGTAGCTTCTCTTATTTTCTTTAGGCCCCTACATTTTTATCTAACAGAAAGATAAAATATTTGCTTTTTGGTTGCGGAAAAAGTACGCTGAGATTCGTGATTGCACCAAGAAAGCAACATGATAAAATTCAGGAATTTTCGTATGTTTATGATTTTTTTGCTCTCAGAAACAAAGAAAAAATAAGTTAAAATTGACATAATAAATGTTCATGCTATTTTATGGCTGAAGAGAACATTTTTTTTTCAATTGTACTTTTTTAATATTATATTCTTTTTTTTCCTCAAGGCATATAACTAATTACTTTTTTAAGATGTTGATAGTTTGGAAAAAATATTAGTGAATTAATTATAATAAAGAAATTAGCATTAATGACTGAAACGAATTTTTTATTCGTTGCATCCATTGATTTGAACAATAATTGTAATATATTAAATGCACTTCATCGAAAAAAGAAAAAAAAAACTCGTGTACTCATGTACTCAGATGTTTAAGAAGTAGCAATATTTAAGGAAATAGCGAAAGAGATTAGAAACTAAATTTATCGAAATATTTGCAAGGAAACCTGATTTCAGATCAAAACTGCTTGAAAGAGAATATTTACGCTTTACAAAAGTATATGAAATCTGAGGATATGAATGAAACGAAAAGCCTTGGTGCCAAAAATAAAAATCTGTTATACAACGTGCATAGGAAAAATTAAATAAAAGATTATCTAAGTAGCAAAAGTTGAATCTTAATCTAATTTTACATTTCAATTTCTTCTCTTGTTTATTCTTTAAAATATTACATGATGTCTGATTAAAGATGTGAAATATCTGAGAATGAATTACGGAATTCATTACCTACAAAATTCTTTTCTTCGATAAGATACGATTTGTAAAGATTGCATCATAGTTCTTAAGTTTTTGAAAACTGATGAAAGTTGAAGTGGTTGAAGCAGATTTTTTCTTTTCACAAAGAATGCAAGTTTGAAAATTTTAAGGCATAATCACTGGTTGCGCAAAAAGAGTGCGTGATGCATTACATAGCACTTCAGGGTCTCTTGCACCATCCTCTACGCGTGATTTAACCGAATGAATGGGGCCCTGAACAGCTCTTAAAAACTATTTTGGCTTTTACTACAGACCAGGAGCCGAGCGACCCTAATCAAGCAATCCAAATGGCATTGTCTTGGATCACAAATTTAGATTTTTGTGACAATGACAGATTAAACGTGCACCAGTCACCATTAGCGTACACGGGGCTCGTTTACCAATAGGTATAGGATCCGCGACTCTTTAAGTCAGGCTTACAATACTTTATCAGATTATTTACTGCATGATGAAGTAAAGGCATTTAGACTTTTGACTCTAGCATAAAGACTTTTTGTCCAATCCCAGTTACGACGTACTCCTGTAAAACTATGGGTTGTAAGCTATAAGCTTTTAATTAAACATAATTGAGTTTAAATAAAAATACTTCCGAATTTGTATAGTTTAATAAATAAATACATCTACAAATAGTAAATTTTCATGCAATTTTTAAAAACCAAAATAGTAATTCTTTTTAATCTGAGCTGTGCAAATTTAATTTGATTTTTTTCTATGATAACTTGTGCCACGGCTATACGTGCCATAGAGAATTAACCAATGTTGTAATTTTATACTACTAAATTGTTAAATGGAAGTATATTTGCAGTTTGTTTTCCATTTAAATATAAGAACTAATAGGATGGAACATTTTGAAATACCTGAAATAATTTGAAATTTTAAACGGTTTTCGCAAGTGATTTATTCTCGTAGAGTTCAAACTTCTTTCTTCTTTCGCCACTCTTCTCTCTGGCAACTAATCCCGAAGTGAGAGATGATCTGAAAGTCACCATTACTCATAGGATACAATTAGTCACTGGCGTCATATCGAAATGACTTCATCTGCCTTTGCCTCTAAGAAAAGGACGGGCAATCTGAACATTTATAACAAACACAAGCTCAAACCAATTTGCATACGTTGTATTTAGAGTGCTTTTAACCATTAGCACAAAAATATTTATAGTTTGATATGTTTGTATATTAATTCTATAAATCTGCATTACTATTTGGATTATTCGAGCAGTGTATGTTACTTTACATGATATATTTCATGCATTAATGCTTTTATTTCTTTATTTGTTTCTTTTGTTAACACTGCAAAAAATGAATGTTGTTTTTACAGTATATATAATACATTACAACTATATAATAACAGCTAATGTTGTTATTAATAACTAACAAGCTCTATTAATAACTAACTATATAATACAGCTAATTTTATAGTAATAAGCTGTAAAAATTGCTAATTTAACAGTATTAAACTTTAAAATTTCTAGTTTTACAGTACTAAACTGTGCAATTGCTAATTTTACTGTAAGAAACTGTAAAATTCCTAGTTTTAGTTTATTACTGTGAATTTTACAGTTTTAAATTGGAACCTCAGGTGCCAGTATTATACTGTAAAAACAACAGTTAATTTTTTGCAGTGCAACTTTTAAAATTTGAATTAAAAAAGATTTGGATGACAGGTAAAAGATAAATGAAGTATATATTATATGTTTGAAATAGCTGTAAAATAATAACAATTAATGATAAAAAGTTAAATACTTTCTTTAAGCAGTTTCATCAATTTGAGTTATTGAAAATTTTCTTGGTTTTATCTTATCTTGATATCAATTTATCATTTATTTTCAATTTGCACTGTAATTACAATTTGCTTTTAGCTGCTGTGAAAAATGATACCTCTAATTTGCATTTGAAAGAGCCTATTTGATGTTGATTTACAATGGTGGTGATAGTTAATTTCAAAAACTTACAAAAAAAAAAAAAAAAAAAAAAAAAAAAAAAAAAAACGAGACACACAGCAAATAAATGTATCAACATATAACGAAAATGACTTGTCAGAAGTTTTGTTTACATGACAGTTAAATACAGGGTGTCCACTCCTATCGTGGACCAATAGCTAATTTCTTATTTGTTAGAGATAAGCATATAGTTCATTTAGGAAAAAATCTCTAAATTACGAAAGGAATTTTGGGTCTATGAAATGTTTTTCAAAAAATCAAATTTTGAGAGAGTTACGAAATTTAGATTTTTATACAGCCCCCCAGTCCTATCAATCATATTTAGTAAAGCATTCTTGACACTGCAATGTTTAAAACAAAAAAAAATCACTGTTCTACTACAAAAATTGACCGAGTTATGACGTTTTGAAAAATCAAGATTTTGAAGGATTTCGCATACGGTCCCTTAAGCGATCTCTCGATGACGTCATGAAATAATGCAAAATCTTGATTTTTCAAAACGTCATAACTCGGTCAATTTTTGTGTTAGAACAGTAATTTTTTTTTAGTTTTAAACGTTACAGTGTCAAGAATGTTTTACTAAATATGATTGATAGGACTGAGGGGCTGTATAAAAATCTAAATTTCGTAACTCTTTCAAAATTTGATTTTTTGAAAAACACTGAATAGACCCAAAATTCCTTTCGTAATTTAGAGATTTTTTCCTAAATGAACTATATGCTTATCTCTAACGGTTAAGAAATTAGCTATTGGTCCACGATAGGAGTGGACACCCTGTATAACTAAATTACCTTTTGGATGATGCTTTTTTTCGCTATTAGTTTTAATAAATCTGAAAAGAGAGAAAATTAAATATTGTTAAAAAAATTTGGTAGAGTTGAAAATTGTTCTTTTTGTTTCAGATGACAGTGAAACAAGTTTATGGATGTACGCTATGATCAGTGTTGGATCAGCCTTTGTGGTTTTTGTAATTGTCACCTTATATCTCATGTGGTATGTTTTTGTTTACAATTAATATGAAATTTTATCAGTAGAAAAAAATGCAGGAGCAAGTGTTGCGAAATGAAAAATTTTGCTGCTAAAATTGTTAATAAAATTTTTGAACCTGTATTTTATGAAAATTTTAACATTTACATTATTTTTGAAATCAAAATTGTGTCATCACCTTTAATTTATTTCAAACATAGACGCAAACTATTTATAATATAAAACTTTATTTTCGTTAGGGTAATATATTTTTAACTTGAGCCAATTAAGGAGCTAAGTCAAAATGCAGTTGGACTTTGGTGTTTCATTTTCATCAATACGTAATGCATTTGGTTCGGTTTTAGAATCCAGTTTTACTTTTTGTCGTATGCCTTATTTTAATATATTGAAAATCAGTTATATTCAATTTCAGAAACAGGTCCAAGCAGTTTTCTCTGCAAATTTTTATTTTACGACATCGTTTTCAAATGTACGATCCGTTAAAAGCTTTTAACGGATGATTCTTCATCCTAAAGCTCACACTTCATGCATTGAAAAAGGGGTTCCTTGTAGCTCCGAAACACGTGTCTGCAGTATACCTGCATATTTGTGCATCTTTAACGTTACATTTAACTTGTCAATCCCTAAAAAACATATTACTCCAAAAATTTCTATCACATAGCATTCTTAGAAATGTCTTGAAAAGCACAAAAATATTGAGCATTAAGTTATCAACTTCGGTTACTTAAATGACTTAGTTTAAAGAATGAAACAAACATACCATGCTTAATATTTCTTGCAATCAAATTTAATCTCACTTGTACATTTCTTCATTTTCTAGCCATTCAGCAATAAGGCAAGTTGGGGAACAAGATGTGAAGTTTCGAGCCGCCATTGTTAGAGGTGTTGATTACAGAGCTTACCAGAGCGAAGCATAGATGCCAAGATACATTGCCCAATTTACGGAAAATAATGACACTTTTGGGAGCAGCTTGAGCTGTTGCCACAATGACATTTTGTAATATTGGACGAAATATTGCTTCCGCGTCAGACCTCTCAGATCTCTTCGTACTCTAATGACGATATTTAAATTGACATTTTCTCATATATTATGTGAATGGAGAATTTTTTGTGAATATTAATACATGATCTTGAATAAATGTCTTTTTAATCTACATTTTTTTAAAAGGAAATACCTGTTTTATCACGAATTTGTTACGAATGCAAAAAATGCTTATATAGAATGAATCGTCTGCTTCGTATCAATGGGAATATCAACTTTTATTTACAGGAATTTCACATTTATTTCTTTAATTTTTTGTTTCGTAAATTCCTTAATGCAGCTTTGGCTCATTGAATCAAACCATTCTTAACTAAATTTAACATTAAAAACGTTTGAGAATGGAAAAAAAAACTTTCATTTGCCTTTTTTAGCCTACTTTCCCGTTGAAAATAAAAGAAAGGCGAAAAAAGTATTAAAAGTGGCTTAATGCATCTAAAAAATATCGCCAAGTCAAAAAATATTACCAAGTTAAAAAAATATCGCCAAGTCCGAAAAAAATATCGCCAAGTTAAAAAAATATCGCCAAGCCCGAAAAAAAAAGCCAAAAAGAAAGGAGTAGGTAAAATGAATATCGAAAACTTAAAAATTTGAAAGTAGGGTATTGAGATGGGGAATTTGTGTGTCGGTCTGTCAGGTTCGAAGGATCTCAGCAAGGATACTTCATTACCGTATTTAAATTCTCAATTTGAACATTTTATTCGTTCAACATTGAACCGTTCAAGCAACCTTTCCCCACCAAATAACTTTTGAGTGAACCGTCCGAATGGATAAACTTTTTTTTTTGTTTGAAAGATCTCGGAGAGGCTCATTCCCATACTTCGCTTTTTGATTTGAACTATTTTTAGTTCAATATTGAACCGTTCAGAAAAAAAATTAACCTTAGCGCCTACGGGGAATTTAAGTTGAATGTTGGTCCTGAACTTAAAGTCGGATTTCCTTCAAACTAACTTTGTAAGAAAATGGTTTTGATAAATAATGTTTGGAAAGTATTTTTCTGAATAATCTTCTGTGAGGACTCTGATTCCGACTCCGACTTCACAAACATGGCGTTAATGCAGGCTCAGAAAAAAATGACTAACTGTGCAGACGATTTTTTGTTTATTTATTCATTTGTTTTATTTTATTTATTATTGTTATTTTTTTTTTCTTTTTTTTTTGGCAGACGATTTTTTTTGTAACAAAAATTTTTCATTCACGAGGGCATTGTATTCTTTATTTATATTTAACAACTGGCAACGGATTAAAAGTGAAATTCGAGACATTTTATTAACGGACCAGTTTTCTTTTTCTTTTTTTTTCTTTGTTTGATAAAATGTGTTTTGATGCTCTTTGTACTTTTATTTATTTATTTATTTATGTATTTATTTATTTATGTATTTATTTATTTATGTATTTATTTATTTATGTATTTATTTATTTATTTTTTTTAAACGATTGAGGATTTTTTCTACGGAAGAACTGTAACAGTTACATTCTTTAAAAGGTGCGACAAAACTTTATTTTTTCGTTTATTTACTTTTTACACGTCTATTTCATCTGATGAGAGGGGTATATTTTGCTTTTAGAAATCAGCTTTAAATGCTAAAAAGGTATGTTTGACATAATTTTCAGTCTCAGATAATCAAGAGAATAATGATCAGATGCTAGAATGCCGATGTTGATGTACGGGAAAGTAGTCTCGTTTAGTTCTTTACAGAACTTCTTGTTCATTTATAAATCTGCAGTCATTTCTCCCTGGCTTCTTTTGCAATTTCTTTAACGCAAAATGCAATAAAAGATGGTATAATTCATTTGTGTATGACCAAGCAATGAAGTGTTAAATGGAATTGCTTAAAACTCAACAATACATTTTTATAATAAGTCTTTAAGCTTACTTTGAAACAAACAAATCCGCATCTTTTACACCTACAGTAAAAGTTAAAGAACATTTTTAAAGATTATTTTATGCTCTCTAATTTTTCAATGAAAGGTTTCACTTGGAAGTAAACACTTTATGAGAAAAGAACCGAAAACTGAAAAAAACCTAAAATCCAAGATGGCGACTTGAGTTCCCATGATTTCCGGCTATATTTTGATAGGCAATCCGGCAGAAACATATTATTCTGATCATACTTGTGTAATAAAATTGTGTTTTGTTAAAAAAAAGATAGGGGTAAAATATTTCAGTGTATTTCTTCCTGGAAGGAGAAATAAATACAGCTGTTTTAGTTATTATTAAAACTAAAATCAACACTGTATCTCTTCTTAGAATATAATAGAAATTATGTCCATTTTTAGAAATTGGCATCGCAGCCCTATATTACTCAAGATAGAGAATGGAAAACAACACTTTGCTAACCTATTTCACGTGCTGTTTTGGAGACAAAAAATAAATAAAATGAGTAAAAAAATAAGTAAAATAACTAAATAAATAAATAAATAAAAATAAAACAAAATAAAATAAAATAAAATTTATCTCCTGCAAACTTTTGTTTTCATGATACCTTTTACCTCCCAGGTACAGATAAGTAACTAGAAAGCTAAGTTTTTAATTTAATTGCTTTATTTAGTTTTAATTTGTTGTTACTCTAATAATTTTTATATGACTCTTCTATTATTTTATACTTTTACTGGGAAAGTTGGGTAGACAGACCAGTGAATGACCACTTAAGCAAAATTTCCTTTTTAAAAAATCGTAGTAATTTTAAATAGTGTAATATTTTGTTCGTGATAGTTTAAATAGTTTTATTGATCTATGTAAATGCGTAAAAAAAATGATGGAACTTGAAAGGTACCGCTTCCGGCTTTTTGGGGTGTTCGAAGGAAAAATGGCGCAAAGACTCAGTGAATGACCACCTCTGACCCAGTGAATGACCACTAATTTGACCAGTGAATGACCACCTTAAATTTTGAGTTAGAAATACTTGAAGTTGGTTTCAGATATTTTCACTTTTGTATATTTTTATATGGCATGTAGTAATCCATTACTTTTAGTGTTTATTTATGTATTACATTTCGGGTTTATTTATTTATTTATTTATTCGAACTTTCTTTTACATCGTAAAGGTAGTATTGTAATCGCGGAAAAACTTCCCCTCAATTTTCGATCTAAAATGTTTTTTTAATCACGCATTAATGAATGCTGAGTAGTTTTTTCGGCCTATTTGCACATGCATTTGTACCTACGAACGTATGGACAACAGAAAAATACATGACGGCTTTCTACGTATGTAGGTATGTATTCATGTTTTATCTATGTATCTCGCATAACTCAAAAACTGTGTGGCGTAGAAGATTGAAATTTCGTGATTGTGAACTTTGAGTGGGGTCTAGTTATGCGCCTAACCTTTTGGTTGCATTCGAATGTTCCCAAGGGGGTCTTTTACCCCTGTTTGGGGTAAATATGTTAATTTCAATGCAGAATTAAGGGATGTTGTAATTTAGCAACATCATGCTGACAGATCGCTTTACTTCTGGTCGCCAATTTTTCGTCGCCAACTTGGCGACATATCGCCATGTTGGCGACAAAATTGGCTAAAAATGACTTTTTTTTTCGAATTTGTTTTTAATTTGGCGCTTTCGGCGATATTGAGTGAAGTAGTCACTGAATAATGTTAAAATTGTGGATATTTAAAAGATGAATATTGCAAAACAGCTCTTGCATTAGTCTGAGACAAAGTGGGGGGTTGTAACTGTTTGAAGTGTTTATTTTATCACTCTGTGGCACTATTATATTGTATGTTTGTTCTTCACACACATTCCATGCAGTTTTATGCAATTTTAGATCACAGACGCTAATAAAATTACATCAATTTTCTTTACAATCGAAAGAACTACTCTCCACGTTTACTATTTCTTTATATGTGCTGGAAAATTTCTAAAATGCCCCGCACAAAAGTTATTTGACCTCGTGACCCTGTCATCAAAATATTTTTTTGTAAAAACTGAGTGTATGTATATCAATCTATGTTTTTCTTACTTCTCCCTAAAGCCAGTGAACTGAACATCGAACCAGGTATCGAAAGATTCGTAATTTTTAAGTTCATATGTTTGGTTACTTTACATAATTGTCCGAATTTATTAAGCAGAGCTTTTCATTAAAATGTAAATTCTTAAGCACGTCTGCGTGGGCAAGAGCAAATTCGAATGGAAGAAACAAAGGGAGAATTTGGCACAGTGCTAAATTCTCCCTCTGGTTCTTCCCTTCCAAAACCAAGCTTTCTCTAATTCTCAACCCCTCTCTTTGTCAAAAATTTTCAACACAAAAGTAGCTTGTAGACGGGAATGTCAAGCACGGAAAGCGAATAGCTTAGGTAGTTTTTTGACACTCGATCCGAGGGAAAACGTCAATCTCAAAAAAGGCTCTTAGCGAGCCTCTTCTAATATAAAATGCATCGGTTCAAGAGGCCACCATGCTGACCACCGTGAAGCCCCCGAAATACATTGTTGAGAATGAAATTTTTCTAGTCGTGTGCTTCACTGAAAACCCGAAGTACGCCGCCGAAGGCGGTGTGCATCAACCTGCCGCAGGCGGATTGCACGAGCCGCCTTGGTGGCAGGTAAGGCTTTAAAATCTGCCGAAATGTTTTTGAAAATATTCCAAATTTAGCGAGTTTCAGTGTAAAACGGCAAAAAGCTTTTACGTGATTTGTGGATAGTCGTCATGGACATGCAAACGGTTAAAATGGGTGATCAATTTCTCGACAAGTCTTTAAATTTAACTCTTTTTTAAAAAAAACTTCGCCAGACTTTATAAAATTATGTCTCGACATTGGGCTGACGAGGGCAAATAAATCCCCCCCCCCCAAAGATGTCTTGATATGTTCTTTCGATTGCTAAATATTTAAACTTTTTGCATTATTACACTATTCGCATGATGGTTCTCTGGGTAACCGTACCTAAATATCGAATTTTGTCTGAATGCTGGCATTACTTCTAGAGCAGGACTTCTTAAACTATGGGTCGCGACCCCATTTGGGGTCGCGTAGCAAAATTCTGGGGTCGCGAGATGTTTTAATGTGAAATATTTATACATAACCCCCAATATCGTTCAGCGTAAAAAAAAATGTTGACGAGGTCTTACGTCCAGCAGTTTCAAACATTTCACCAAGATTTGATTTGTTATGCAATAAAAAACAGGCACATCTATCTCATTAAATTTTTTACTTATACTTTAATTTAATAATTACCACGCAACTACTTGAATATATTCGAGAGAATTAAGACGGTCAGAATCCAATTTTTTTTTTTTTTTTTGAAATTATAATAAATACAATTTTATAATTTTTTTGTGCAATTTTTAATTTTAGATTTTTGTATGTTTCAAAACGAATTCTAAACTTATATATTTTCATATGTATATGTATACTGTTACCTAATAAATAAATCATCAAAAAATATTATTTTATTTTTCTTTTATATTTGTATGGGGTCGCCAAGAAACTCGCAATCATTAATAGGGTCGTGAATGACAAAAATTTAAGAAGCCCTGTTCTAGAGAGATGACAGTCAAAAACGTGACGAAAGGATTAAAAACAGGAAGCGAGCATCTACTTATATTAAAAACTGAGTATCTTTCTAACTATCTTTCTTTCTATCTTTCTAACTATCTTTCTATGTCACGCTTCTTTCTCCTGAACGCCAATGACCTGAAAGTCGAACCAGGTATCGATAGATAGATAATTTTTCAGGCTTCATTAGTTTCAATTGATATAATTATACGATTTTAATTAGCGAAGATATCAATTAATAAGTAGTCAAGTTTAAAGCGATTAAGCCTAATAAATGATTAAATATGAAATCCATTCTTGCAAACCGTCGTTGCTATGAAACAGAAATAACAATGATAATGAGAATTTTGAATGAAGGCTTAACTAAATCAAACACGAAATTCATAAGCGGGCCACTTACGTAGAATTTTTATCGCTTAGCTACTTGTAATATTTTGAAACATTCATTTGTTGAAAAGCCATCTACTTATATTAAAAACTGAGTATCTATGGCAGGAATTCAAGCGAAACACGGACGATCGCAACTCACTAATGCAATCGCAAATTCCCAAATTTGGATGCGTTACAATCGCTACGAGATGCGATTCTAATGTAATTCGACTTCCAGTAACTATGGCAATTTGCGATCGTCTCGAAGCGATTGCAATGGTGTTTCACTTGAATTCGGCCCTATGTCTGCTTTTTTTCTTTGAGCGAGCTGAACTTACTGAAACTCTCCTCACCATCTTGAAGACGCGTAGCATCTCAATAATTCGAATGATTTTTTATATAGGAAAAAAATAAAGGCATGAAGCGCCTGTTAGCGAGCCGCCTTGGCGGGGAGTAGTTTCTTGAAAATTTCCTCACTACTTTAAAGGCACGAAGTGCCCGTGCAACGCCGGGCCACGTGCGTGGTATGTCTTGAAATCGAATGAACATTAAATTCTATCAAATAATATAACTTCAGAATGAGGTAAAAGTTAGAGAAGGGGGACGATATGCATCAACATGCCGCAGGAAGCTAATCTAGCTGCCCTGGCAGCTAGTCTACTTATATTAAAAACTGAGTATCTTTCTAACTATTTTTCTATCTTTCTTTCTATCTTTCTATGTCACGCTTCTTTCTCCTGAACGCCAATGAACTGAAAGTCGAACCAGGTACCGATAGATAGGTAATTTTCCAGGCTTCATTAGTTTCAATCTATATAATTATACGACTTTAATTAACGAAGATATCAATTAATAAGTAGTCAAATTTAAAGCAATTAAGCCTAATAAATGATTAAATATGAAATCCATTGTTGAAACGTGATTGCTATGAAACAGTGATAACAATGAAAATGAGAATTTTGAATAAAGGCTTAACTAAATCAAACACGAAACTCATAAGCGGGCCACTTACATAGGCAGAGATTCAAGTGAAACAGGCTATCGCAAACTGCAATCGCTACTGGAAATGAATTACATTAGAACGTTCATCGTGACGTTTGCCTATGAAAAACGAGCTAGATAAAACGTCACAGCCTACTTGGCGAATAAGAGGAGATGGCCGACTGCTTGTGGGCTCTTATTGGCTCCGCTCGTAGTGACGTCAGTGCCAAGTTAAGCTGATGATAATGTAATTCACTTCCATTAGCGATTGCATTCGAAGCGATCGCAGTGCTGTTTCACTTGAATCCCTGCCATAGTATTTTTATCGCTAGCTACTTGTAATATTTTGAAACATTCATTTGTTGAAAAGCCATCTACTTATATTAAAAACTGAGTATCTATGTCTGCTTTTTTCCTTTGAGCGAGCTGAACTTACTGAAACTTTCCTCACCATCTTGAAGGCGCGAAGCATCTCAATAATTCGAATGATTTTTTTATATAGGAAAAAAGTAAAGGCGTGAAGCGCCTGCTAGCGAGCCGCCTTGGCGGGGAGTAGTTTCTTGACATTTTCCTCACTACTTTCCGGGCACGAAGTGCCCGTGCAACGCCGGGCCAGGTGCGTGGTATGTCTTGAAATCGAATGAACATTAAATTATATCAAATAATATAACTTCAGAATGAGGTAAAAGTTAGAGAAGGGGGACATCAACATGCCGCAGGAAGCTAATCTAGCTGCCCTGGCAGCTAGTCTACTTATATTAAAAACTGAGTATCTAACTATCTTTCTTTCTAACTATCTTTCTATGTCACGCTTCTTTCTCCTGAACGCCAATGACCTGAAAGTCGAACCAGGTACCGATAGATAGGTAATTTTTCAGGCTTCATTAGTTTCAATTGATATAATTATACGATTTTAATTAGCGAAGATATCAATTAATAAGTAGTCAAGTTTAAAGCGATTAAGCCTAATAAATGATTAAATATGAAATCCATTCTTGCAAACCGTCGTTGCTATGAAACAGAGATAACAATGATAATGAGAATTTTGAATGAAGGCTTAACTAAATCAAACACGAAACTCATAAGCGGGCCACTTACGTAGAATTTTTATCGCTTAGCTACTTGTAATATTTTGAAACATTCATTTGTTGAAAAGCCATCTACTTATATTAAAAACTGAGTATCTTTCTCACTATCTTTCTTTCTAACTATCTTTCTATCTTTCTATGTCACGCTTCTTTCTCCTGAACGCCAATGAACTGAAAGTCGAACCAGGTACCGATAGATAGGTAATTTTTCAAGCTTCTTTAGTTTCAATTGATATAATTATACGATTTTAATTAGCGAAGATATCAATTAATAAGTAGTCAAGTTTAAAGCGATTAAGCCTAATAAATGATTAAATATGAAATCCATTCTTGCAAACCGTCGTTGCTATGAAACAGTATAATAACAATGATAATGAGAATTTTGAATGAAGGCTTAACTAAATCAAACACGAAACTCATAAGCGGACCACTTAGGTAGAATTTTTATCGCTAGCTACTGGTAATATTTTGAAACATTTATTTGTTGAAGAGCCATCTACTTATATTAAAAACTGAGTATCTATGTCTGCTTTTTTTCTTTGAGCGACCTGAACTTACTGAAACTTTCCTCACCATCTTGAAGGCGTGAAGCATCTCAATAATTCGAATGATTTTTTTATATAGGAAAAAAGTAAAGGCGTGAAGCGCCTGTAAGCGAGCCGCCTTGGCGGGGAGTAATTTCTTTAAATTTTTTTTCTCACTACTTTCAGGGCACGAAGTGCCCGTGCAACGCCGGGCCACGTGCGTGGTATGTCTTGAAATCGAATGAACATTAAATTATATCAAATAATATAATTTCAGAATGAGGTAAAAGTTAGAGAGGGGGGACGTTATGCATCAGCATGCCGCAGGAAGCTAATCTAGCTGCCCTGGCAGCTAGTCTACTTATATTAAAAACTGAGTGTCTATGGCAGGAATTCAAGTGAAACACGGACGATCGCAACTCACTAATGCAATCGCAAATTTCCAAATTTGGATGCGTTACAATCGCTACGAGATGCGATTCTAATGTAATTCGACTTCCAGTAGCGATGGCAATTTGCGATCGTCTCGAAGCGATTGCAATGGTGTTTCACTTGAATTCGGCCCTATGTCTGCTTTTTTTCTTTGAGCGAGCTGAACTTACTAAAACTCTCCTCACCATCTTGAAGGCGCGTAGCATCTCAATAATTCGAATGATTTTTTATATAGGAAAAAAGTAAAGGCGTGAAGCGCCTGTTAGCGAGCCGCCTTGGCGGGGAGTAGTTTCTTGAAAATTTCCTCACTACTTTAAAGGCACGAAGTGCCCGTGCAACGCTGGGCCACGTGCGTGGTATGTCTTGAAATCGAATGAACATTAAATTCTATCAAATAATATAACTTCAAAATGAGGTAAAAGTTAGAGAAGGGGGACGTTATGCATCAACATGCCGCAGGAAGCTAATCTAGCTGCCCTGGCAGCTAGTATCTACTTATATTAAAAACTGAGTATCTTTCTAACTATCTTTCTTTCTAACTATCTTTCTAACTATCTTTCTATGTCACGCTTCTTTCTCCTGAACGCCAATGACCTGAAAGTCGAACCAGGTACCGATAGATAGGTAATTTTTCAGGCTTCATTAGTTTCAATTGATATAATTATACGATTTTAATTAGCGAAGATATCAATTAATAAGTAGTCAAGTTTAAAGCGATTAAGCCTAATAAATGATTAAATATGAAATCCATTCTTGCAAACCGTCGTTGCTATGAAACAGTGATAACAATGATAATGAGAGTTTTGAATGAAGGCTTAACTAAATCAAACACGAAACTCATAAGCGGGCCACTTACGTAGAATTTTTATCGCTAGCTACTGGTAATATTTTGAAACGTTTATTTGTTGAAGAGCCATCTACTTATATTAAAAACTGAGTATCTATGTCTGCTTTTTTCTTTTGAGCGAGCTGAACTTACTGAAACTTTCCTCACCATCTTGAAGACGTGAAGCATCTCAATAATTCGAATGATTTTTTTTTATATAGGAAAAAAGTAAAGGCGTGAAGCGCCTGTAAGCGAGCCGCCTTGGCGGGGAGTATTTTCTTTAAATTTTTTTCTCACTACTTTCAGGGCACGAAGTGCCCGTGCAACGCCGGGCCACGTGCGTGGTATGTCTTGAAATCGAATGAACATTAAATTATATCAAATAATATAACTTCAGAATGAGGTAAAAGTTAGAGAGGGGGGAACTTATGCATCAACATGCCGCAGGAAGCTAATCTAGCTGCCCTGGCAGCTAGTATTTTTTGAAAAACTGAAGTGACGAACTACTCAGTGACCGTTCAGAGGGGTTGGGGGGTTGTCACTGCAAGGGGAAATTTTAACATTAGGTCCATTGGGTAAAATATCCGTGCCACGAAAAATTGGCCGTTAAGAGGGGTCTCCGCTTAGTAGAGGTGGCCGCTCTAACAGGTTTTCTGTATGCTCAGCTGTTAATGTGCAAGATGAATTAAAGCAATAAAAACCGCAGTAGTTTTCTTTAATTTTTCAAAACAACATTAAAATCCCAGTGAATTAACAGCTGGTCATTCACTGGCTTTTCAGAGTTTTTCTGACCCAGTGAGTGACCCCCCCCCCCCGTAAAGCTAAAATCTACACATTCTATAAAGATTGAAACAATTAAAATCATACCCTAAATATTCATACTAAATGATTCTTTTGTATAATTAAAAAATTAATTTATAAATACAATTAATGCGAATCAAAGTAGTTGTATACACAAAACCATCCTTATTATTTTAGAACAGAAAAAGAAATGGCGCACGGCTGTAAACATTCTATAATTTTTTACTAGAAAAATACATGACCAAAATAATCAATTAGGTATCAGATAGCTCAGAATTTGAAGGAAGAAAGCTATTGAAGCCAATTTATCTAAAAAAAATAATAATTTAGAACCTTATTTTTTAAGAAATACTGCGAAGTAGTCATTCACTGGGTGGTGGTCATTCACTGGTCGGTATACCCTATATCGGAGAACGAGTTAACTTAAAATAGTTATCTGTTTTCCTCATATCTTTTCTTACTTGTATAAATAATTTTTTTTTATAACAATTCAATTTATATCTGAAAGTTTACATTGTCATCATTCTATTTATAGAGGAACTAGCAAAAATACCCGGCGTTGCCTGGGTCAATAATAATATTGAGAAACAATTTATATACTCACCTTTGTTTTTTTTTTTCCTGAACTGAAAGAACTCAGAACACACCGCTTGGCGATTTTTAAAATGTCGCCAAATTTTTGCGTAACTGTTTTGGGATACCTAGGATAATTTTGCTCCCCTACTTACTTTATGAAAATACATTAAGTATTATTATGTCACTAATTTTTGTCACAGAGAAATAGTTGTCAAATTCTGAGATACTATTGCTGACCACAAAATGACGTTAAAAGTTTTTGTCCTAAATGATTTCGAAATTAATAGGGAACATTTAGCAGTTATTTATGCAAAAATGCAAATTAGTGGTAATTTTAGTCTTGTTTAAGGGTTTTATTAATTTAGTATGTGGATTACTTTACTTTTTGACATAATTTTAAAAAGGTTTTTAATGGATACATTCGGAATCGGAAAACAAAAGAAAAAAAACTGAACTTTTCAAATGTGGGAGTATTATATCGATGATGGATATTTTGCTGCAGTTGATAAATATCAGACAATAATCGGTTTATTTTGGCTACGTCGTGTAAAAAGTAAAGTATTATTACGTAGTCTTCGGCACAAAAATAGGCGTCAGTTGAAAAAATCGCCGAGAATCTCAGTTATTAAAATCTTGCAGCAAATTTGGCAAAATTCCTGTTCAATCGGATACTAAGGAACTGCCCTATTATAAGTACCAGAGAAAGTGACCAATCAAAGCAAAGAAATTTAAGAAATACCGTTAAGTTGTATTTAAAGCTCCATCAAATTCGAAAATAATGAACCTAATCAATTTATTAGTTGCCAATCTCTTCTAGCGGTTACGTTACCGATACTCTAAAACACATATTTACAAAATTCGAGAAAATAATTGACGCCGTGAACAATCTACTAATGTTTTAAAATACAAATCACAGAGTAAAAGCTCGTTCAAGAGCTGGCGCGTTCGTTTCCAATGTCTATGTAAAAACCATGAAGCTGAAAAAAAATTACTTTTTGATTTGACTTGAGAAAAGCCTTGAACATTTAATGCAAAAAGCGGAAATGATATACGCAATTCTAGCTATCGACAGGGAGTTGAGATGATGCACTAAATACTGAATTACTTTGCTGGAAGCCTTCGCGGATTTATGCGAAAAATGTACCTTAAATTGGAATGAAAAAAGCGCTACCAATCAAACTTTTTCGAATATCGTTATAAATTATAGCCTATGTGTTATTCTGATGTATAAGCTACATTATGGTAAAAGTTTCATTAAAATCCATTCAGTAGTTTTTGCGTGAAAGAGGAACAAACATCCAAACATCCAAACATCCAAACATCCAAACATCCAAACTTTCGCATTTATAATAGTATTAAGATCCAAACATCCAAACATCCAAACTTTCGCATTTATAATAGTATTAAGATTTATGATCCGGCCAAGAAAAAAATATTCCATATTGAAGCTTGCGTATTTGGTTGTAGCAGTTTCTCATGCAACAAAATATTGCAAGTCTGAACCTATTTTTTCAAATTCACGAAGAAAATTGAAGCTATTTCGAGTTTGGAAAAAAATAAAACTCTCTTTTAAAGATAAAGTATGAATGGAAACAAAGAAAATATTGAGTTCTAAGGAAAATGTGTAAGTTATTAAACCATAACTTTTTTCCATTAAAAAGAAGACATTTTTCTTGAGAGAGTGAAGCACACGAATACTTTAATTCGATTCCAAAATATAACAGGCTGCGGGAACTAATATACCGCGGTATGAAAAGGATGAGTTTAAATAGAATAATATTACAATGGAAAATGTTATTTCTGAATGTTAGTTTTGTATTTTCGAAAAATGAAACAGCAGTATAATAAAATGAACTTATAGTATGAAAAGAATACAATATTGAAGAAACAAAAGTTTTGGGTTTTTTTCAAATGAAGAGAGAAAAGTACTGAATTAAATTCGAATGTTAATCCAAATGGTATGAAATAAACTTATATTTTGAAAAATCTTGAATTTCACGACAAAAGAGCCATTTCTTTTGAAAAAAAGATCTCAACTGCTGGCATTTTTTTCTCACGTAAAAACTAATGCATTTTATAATGCTTAAATAAATGAATAAATAAATAATTAAATGGAAAGTAATGATTTTTTTTTTGCTTAAGAAATAGTACATACCCTAGCAGCATCATCTAATCGGCCGATGATCGGCCATTCATCGAAACCCGATGAAATTCTCATCGGCCGATCATCCAATATGTCTCATCGGCCAAGCAGAATCCGAGCAGCAAAATCCGATGAGAATACGATGAGATTTGGAGCAATTTACGAGCAGAACAGTCCCGTGCCGAGGAATTACATCGGGAAACTTGATCGGAAGAACATCGTTTTCCGATGGAATATAGCTCATCTTATTTTCATCGGGAAAGTTGATCGGAAGGATATCGCTTTCCGATGAAAATTAGCTCATCGAAAACAGTGCTCGGATACTGATCGGAACGATGTCATCGTGCGTTACAGGATCAGTTTACGAGGAGTTTTTTGATCGGCCGAGCAAAATCCGATGAGTTGATGCTACTTGGGTACGTTTCTGATTGCTTAAGCAAATTATTTCGTTCATGTTTTTCCACAAAATGGTCATAAATAGAGCACTAGAGTACGCTATTTTAATTAACTGAGTGTGTATGGAATTTGAGTACATGTTAACTGGTAGTTTCCTGTAAAATTATAGAAATAGTTTTGCTTAGACGATAGATTATGCTACCTTAGCAGCACAATCTCATCGGCCGATGATCGGCCATTCATCGAAACCCGATGAAATTCTCATCGGCCGATGATCGGATTTCGATGAGTTTTCATCGGGAATTGCTCCAATATGTCTCATCGGCCAATCAGAATCCGATGAGTTTACGATGAGATTTGGATCAATTTACGAGCAGTGCAGTCTCGTGCCGATGAATTTAGGATCAATTTTGGATAAAAATACAATGAGAGTTGGATCAATATACGAGCAGTGTAGTTCCGTGGCGATAAATTTTGGATCAAAATACGATGAGAGTTGGATCAATTTAAAGAAAAAAGAAAAAAGAACGCAGTTTAGTTCCGTGGCAGTGAATTTTGGAACCTCTTTTTTATTTCCCCCAACCATTTGCGACTGGCCAACTCCAGCATCGAACCCGAGTTATCGGCGCAGAAAGCCAACGCTCTACCACCACGCTAACAAGTCTACGGATTAAGAAACCAACACTGCATATTTAACAAAAATTTGAGATTGGGAAAATTTTCATCAGAAAATTTGATCTTTACGACCTCTTTCCGATGAAATCTGTAGCTTGGCATATTTTCATCGGGAAATTTGATTGGAAGTATATAGTTTTCCAATAACACATAGCTCGGTTAATTTTCATCGGGAAATTTGATCGGAAGGATATCGTTTTTCGATGGAATATAGCTCATCTTATTTTCATCGGGAAAGTTGATCGGAAGGATATCATTTTCCGATGGAATTTTGCTCATCTTATTTTCATCGGGAAAGTTGATCGGAAGGATATCATTTTCCAATGGAATTTTGCTCATCTTATTTTCATCGGGAAAGTTGATCGGAAGGATATCGCTTTCCGATGAAAAGTAGCTCATCGAAAACCGTGCTCGGATACTGATCGGAACGATATCGTCGTGCGTTACGGGATCAGTTTACGAGGAGTTAGTTGATCGGCCGAGAAAAATCCGATGAGTTGATGCTACTTGGGTATAAAATAGAAATTGAATCAAAATTTGTACGACTTTATGCCAGTGCTCTTTATATTTTATATGAAAAAATGTATAAAGGTTATAGTTCTTAGGACCGAATTCATTAGGGTGAAACACCATTGCAATCGCTACTGGAAGTCGAATCACGATAGAACAGCATCTCGTAGCGACTGTAACGTTGCACTTGAATCCAAATTTGGAAATTTGCAATTGCAATGGTGAGTTGCGATCGTCCGTGTTTCACTTGAATTCCGGCTTAAATAGCAAATTACAGTTACTAATTAAAATTACGTTATGTAGTTGTAATTACATTGAAGTTTGGAATATCAAGTTATACATTTGAAAAACAAGTTTTGAAGATAACATAAAATAAATATAACTTAATACTTGACATAGATCAGTTTTTCAAACTAGTTGTTGCTGTTTTTATCGTCTTGTGCTAGCTAGAAAGGCAATTTGGGGTGCGATGCTTCACTTTCGCTCTGCACAAAAGTATATGAATCCCGGAGTGGACTATTTTGAGGACTATTAAACGTGTGCTTTTTGTCATTCATTCCTTTGTATTAGCCTCAGTCATAGAACTTAATAGCCACACCTTGTAGTTGAAAACAATGCTTGTGAGATAACTGAAATGAAATCAGCACGCAAAGAATGCGTTATGGAAATGTTAATAGATTGAGAATTGTGTCTTCTGAACTAAAAGAATTCCGTGAACAAAACGCGTGAGATGACGTGCAGCGTAGTCACGAAAATGATCGCCAAATGCTCTGAAGCAATTGTTGTATTAAAAGAGATGCATTTTATTTCAGCATCTGGATTTCAGTTCTGGAGAAAAGATGCTGAAGTTTAAAAATATATTACTGATTTAATGTAAGTTTGTGTTAGGGTTGCCGGGAAGGTAACAAATCAATTCTTAATTATCTTTTTTCAATAAACGATGCAATTATCTTATCTATCAAGGGCCTTTCTCCATCTAGTAGTAAATTTCAAATCCTGATAAACAAAAAAAAAAAAAAAAGAGAGAGATTTGTGGAGCATCATATCTTGATGCTCTTAGATATAAGCAAAAATTAAAAAAAAAAAAATTTCATGTACAGATCGTAATAAAGAGAAAGCAAAAAGAGCGCAATGTCAGGTAAGTATTATGGGTGAAACCGTCGGATTTCTTTTTCTTACGATCGCTGAAACACTTTCTATTACAAAAAAACTTGAAAATTTGGTTTATATCCAAGATGCCATTTCAAAATATTTTGCTCCGAAAATATTTTTTAAAAATCTATCCATGATTTAAATGTACTATTAGATGACAAAAAGCCTTTCATTACTAGTATAATTACGTCGTTGAATAAAAGTAAAAACTTTCATCAATTAGTTTGTTTGAAAAAAAAATTACTTTCCGGTACCCCTAATAAATGCAGTCGAACCTCGATAATTCGAACAAGCTAAAAACGAAATCCTGCTAAGACGAACTACATTTTCGATCCCCGCTTCGTATTTGTTGCGCACTGTTCTTCGGATAAGATGAACTACGGATAAAAAGAATTGGTTTTAAAGGGCCCCTTTGTGTTCAGTTCTGAATGCATTTCTTATACATTTTCTTGTTTAAGAATTTGTGCAGTGAAAAGTGGTGATGAATGTTGCATTGAGAAAAACAAATTAAATTTATCGCCAACTTGACGACATATCGCCAAGTTGGCGATAAATTTGGCGAAAAAAATAGTTTTTCAAATTTGGGTTAAATTTGGCGTTATTGCGGATATTTTGCGAATAATCCACAAAATGATGTTCAACTCGGCGATACTTAGATGATAAATCGTTGAAAACATTTTTTTCCATTGATTCGCTACAAAATATGGGGGTAAATGAGTGAATTGTCATCTTGCACACTCTAAGAAACTGTTTCTACACTTAAGAGATCTATTATAAAATTCAAACGTGAAAAGAAGTAGTGCGGTGTCCACACAAGATTTTTTTTACTTCGCGTTCCAAACTATGGCCGCTATAGCTTGTGTCCGATGTTTTCTCTCACCGAAGCTGACTTCTTTGTGCATTGAGAAAGGGATTCCTAGTAACCTTCAAAATACGTGTCTGCATTTTTGGAAAATTGTAAGTTTCGTAATACATTAAATAAAAGCGTTATAGTATCAATAATGATTAAAAGAAAAGCAAAAATATTTTCATAAAATTAAATGCCAAATAGAAACTTCTCCATAAGAATTATGGGACAAAAAATCTTATACAGTATAATAAAGTGTAGGTCAAAGGTATTGAGGTCATTTTATGCTGAAAATAACAAAAAAGAAATTAAATAACGTACACGTTTAATTTTTCTTAAATCGAAAATACAACTTAACACAGATTTTAAAACATCATTTCAAACACTAAATTACTTATACATAAGCAAGTACACGACGGAACATCATTTTGGGGAAAATTAACTAATCGTGCCGGGCAGCAAATGTCCGCCAAAAACAACGAATCATTCAAGTGATTTTAGAAATACTTGTAGAAATTCTGAAAAATACTTACATGAAAGTGAATGTTGGTTTCATATTTTGCGTGTCACAAATGGTGTTCACGTGAAACTATGATATTTGAAATTATACTTCATAAAAAAGTTATAAGTTTTTTTTTCAATGAAAAAATGATCATGCACGTATCCCAAATTTGTTCTTCTTTATCACAACCAATAATTTTACTTAGTATTTTTTTGTTCCGTCCATTATTTTGAGTAATGAATGTTAATTCCTTTTATCAAGAACAAACACTCCAGGACTAACGATTTTAAATTTTTTTAGTAAAAAGACTTTTTGATAGTTTTGTTTCATGAAATTAAATACCTGAGATATGATTTTAAATTTGACTTAAATGTCTCGAAAATGATACTTTGAAGTTAACTTAATGCAGTCATTGTTGTATATTGGCTATTGTTCACGTGACTTACATGTTAAAGTTTGAGTTCACTTCACAATTATTTTTTGATTACCCTAGAGGAAAATCCAATTTGTAAGTGTAAGATATTGTTTCAAGATTAAGGTCACGTTGTTCCAAAGAAAACAAACGCCAGTATATGTCTTTTTTTTCTTTAACACTCAGGTTCTAAGGTAGCGTCTCAATTACTCTACTTTTAAAAGAGTTAACTGTTCAATATTTCCATTTGATGCAAAGTGTAAGTGTAGCTCAAGCAGATAAGGATAATATTTCGCAATAACTTATTTCAATGAAACAGTTAGAGAATAGCTTAAGAAAATGATTTCAATGCTTTGCTAAGTAACGTAAGAGCGCTAGAGTGAGGGCCATGCTCCACATTGACGTAAAGCAGAAAAATAAAGCAGAGACGTAAAGTGGATTACATAGAGCTCCTATGGAAAGTACCCGGATTTTCGGTTTCTGCGTTCGGTTTCGGTAGCGTTTTACGCTGATGTGGAGCAGGGCCCTGACTTTTGTTTTTGTTACTCAAATTAATTAATTTTTGGATTTGGGATTATGGTTATTTGAATTTCACCTATGACATTTTACCTATAAATTTGAATTTTCTTAAATAATCGGAAACAATTTGTTTGCATGGGATGACAATACAGTATTAAAATATATTTGCAATTACACCATTTACTAATTGAATCGTTTATTTCAAAAACCAGGCAAACGGCAAAATCTCCAATTTAAAAAAAAAATACTTATATCATCACATTGAATATGTGATGATATAAATATTGATGACAACACTTTTTACTGAAAGAAATATTTCTAAATATGGATACCTTTAAATTTAAAATATTATTACCCTTATCAAAAATATGTTAACTACAGGTAAAAATGCGTTTTCGAACTGATAGAGCTTGTCACGTCACTGGGTTTTGAAATAAATGGTTCAAATTTTCCAGTTTACGCCAACGCGTAATCAGCATTAATTGGAAAACTGAGAATATAATGAAGTAATGTATATGTGCAATTTGCTACTTTTACACTATCTTATTGCGATAAGAAATTAATTAATACTTAAACTTGTTTCTAAAGCGGGTAGAAATTAAATTCATTAAAAAAAAGAATAAGGAAAAAGAAAGCCGCTTTTTAATGAGTTATGAATTATTAATTCGCTCACGTCTGCTTAAATAATAACCTATCCGTCTGCATAATAAAAACACTTAATTTATCTAATTATCAGTTTTAACAATTCAGGAATCTTTAATTTCTTATAGAAATAACGTTGTTTTTTTTTTTCCTTTTAGATAAATGATTTCTATCAGCTATCTGTTTCAATGAAACGACGCATTTTAATTGGAAAATTTTCCAATAAAAATTGTAATTGCTACCTTGTAATTTAATTTTAAAATGGGCATTTTATAGTTGTAGATGACACGTTCTTTTGATAGTATAGATCAGAGTTGGGGAACCTGTGGTCAGAGGCCGCACATTTCTAAAAATAAAGTGTTGTTTTTACAGTATAATACTGGCAGCAGAGGTTTCCGTTTAAAACTGTAAAATGTACAGTAATAAACTAAAATTAGCAATTTTACAGTTTCTTACTGTAAAGCAGCAATTTTACAGTTTATTACCACAAAATTAGTTGCATTTTACTGTAAAAACAACAGTATAATACTTCCAGCAGAGGTTCCAGCGTAAACCTATAAAATGCGTAGTAATTAACTAAAATTAGCAATTTTACAGTTTATTACTGCAAAGCAGCAATTTTAGTTTATTATTGTAGTATTAGCAATTTTCCAGTTTATTACTGTAAAATTACAAATTTTTAGTTTGTTACTTTAAAATTAATTGTATTATACTGTAAAAACACTATTTTTTACAGTGCAGGCGACCTTGTGGGTTTCCCGTGGTCTGGTATAACTAAGCAATGCTCCTTGCATTAATTGATATTTATCTGACAATTGGTAAATAATTTAACCGGAATGTGTGCAAAGTAAGACATGCGTTAATATCAAACTATCATCAGTTATCTGCTTAAATTCTGGAGACTAATAAGTAGAGAAAAGGCACTAAAATCAAAAAAGTATTTATATTTTGGGCTCTAAACCAATAAAATAAGTCTAAAATCAAGAAATTTAGGCATCAGTCTGATGTTTATTTTCTGCCAAAAAATATGTTCATTTTGTGAGAAGTGTTGAAAACATTTTGG
>JAXGGA010016032.1:0-27611 GCA_038373865.1 Uloborus plumipes
CAATCGCTTCGAGGCGATCGCAATTGCAATCGCTACTGGAAGTCGAATTATGATAGAATAGCATCTCGTAGCGATTGTAACGTTTCACTTGAATCCAAATTTAGGAATTTGCGATTGCATTGGTGAGTTGCGATCGTCTGTGTTTCACTTGAATCCCGGCCTAAATACAGTAAAGTAAAGAAATAAGTATTTCCCAAAGCATAATTTATAGAAAAGAGTCGAAGCAAACTAAAAACTTACCAGATAGTGCGAATGATACTCTTTGTATTGAATATTTTAACATTCAACTTCAAATACATTTTTGACATAAGTGACATGGTTTGAAAGGATTTCCTGCAGAGTGGAATAATTAAAAGAAAAAAGAAGCGTAACATTTTCCCTCTTACTCTTATTAATTAAAAAATACAAAATGCAAATCTGAGAGCAATCGGTTAACCCGATTGATTGACTTGCTGACATCAGAAGCAAGAGCGGATCCAGCTTCAGGTTCAGGAAGGGGTCATTTTCGGAAAGAGAGTGGACACAGCAAGGACGTCATTTCAAGTTTTTCAAGGGGGGGGGGGGCAAAGGATAAAAACACAATGCAATTTCATGGGAAAACAGCAAAAACCACGCCCACGTATATGTAAATACATTGATTTCTCGAAGTCAGGGGGAGGGGGAATTGACTCCCCTGCCCCCCCCCTTCTAAATGACGGGCCTGGGTCACAGTGAAATTTGTGTGCTATTACGGGGGTATTTTCCGTTTTTTTTCGAGCTATAAGTCCAAAAAATGCAGTTTTAAGCAAAATTTTGCTGTTAAGGGAGCCCACCACTCTTGACCCCCCACTTTTTTCGTGTATCAGCCGCCTATGATAAGAATATAATCATATTTAGTGTCTCAAACTAGTGGAGGAATATGGGGCAAAGTGAAATAGCGGCTGGACAAAGTCAGTGGCGTAGCAAGGTCTGATGGCACCCGGGGCGAAGCTCAATTTGTCACCCCTCTCTAATATTATGAGCAAAATGACAAATTGAAGATTTTTTTGGCTTTATTTTTTTTTTGTTATTTAATTTTTTTTAAAATTTATTAGGTAAGCAAAGTATCGTGATTTATCGCCTGTCAAAGTGTTTATATGAATAAAAACCAAATACTGATAATTTTCTAACGCAAAAATTCTCGTGTAAGAAGAGAAAAAAAATGAGACAATAAGGGAAATAGGCCTTCGTCCCCGAAATACGCACTAGAGAGTGAAAAAACATTGTTGCATTTTGATTTGTAGTACGTACAAAAACACGCAGTATATCCGCTGGGCTATGGAGTCGGCGAGAGAATACCCTGCTCTTTTACGAACATAAATATAGTGCCACTTCCATTTTAAATCAGGCAAGTATAGGAGGGAACAGTGGCTCAAACAGAAAATATTTTAGGGGGGGGGGGGCGATTTGAAAAATTCATAAATGAATTAAAAAATGGAAGAGTTGACGAATTTTTTATTCCATACCCCCATGGTATTAAAAAGGGCTCAAAGGCACTGTCCCCTTAATTTTTATTGAAATTTCAGTTTTAAAAACTAAAATTTTAATGAGTTTTGACTTTTAATTTTTAGATAAAATCTCACAAAGGCATTACAATGATCTTTCCTATATGCACCCTATAATGTACATATACCACTTAGAATTGATTCTATTTTTGAACATTTATTTTCAAAAATTGTTGTAGTTTTTGAGTTAAATTTGTAGGACTAGGTGTATCAATCATTTTTAATGTCTCAACAGCGGACAGCAGTTACGTCCTGCCACTGTCATTTAATATATTAGTGGAAGAATCAGATAATTGTATCTCATAATACAAAGGCGTTTATAAGGGATGGTCTCAGAAGGCCCTTTGAAAAATTTAAAGTTAAAACTATTTCTGGTAGAGATCTCCCTGTGACCTGTCTAATGTCTTCAAAGGTTAATTTCCGAATGAGCGTTTAGAAAAGAGAGCTCCCAAATTTCTCAACCTAACATCCCCCTGATAATTTTAAAGTATCAGTTTTAATATTCAACACTGAAAAATTCAAGGAGAAACCTCAAACCCCCTTCCCATCCCCTAAAAACTCCGAACATAGAACCTAAAAATGCATTTTTAGACCTTAAACTTCGAAAAATCTCTGAGAGAGACAGGCCTCTCTTTCCAACAAATTATATCGTAGAGTTAATACAAATACAAATACAAATGTGGCGACCAGCAACAGGCTCTGGGCCCAACTTGGCTGATCCTAGTCAAATTAAAGACCCCAATGAAGATCAATGGCCCTCTTAAAGCCATCTACTCCATTGCTCTTTACCGCCTCTTCCGGTAAGCTATTCCAAGTTCCCACTACCCTGCTAAAATAGTAATTTTTTCGAATTTCAAGATTAGCCTGAGATTTAAACAGCTTAAAACAATGACCCCTTGTCCTGCTTTCCGTGCGAAAATCTAACCCCGTAACATCATTCATTTTAATAAATTTAAACAACTGAATCATGTCCCCTCTGGCTCTCCTTCGCTCAAGACTATACATATTAAGCATTCTAAGTCTGGAATCATAGTCTAAATTAGAAAACCCATTTACTAACCTTGTAGCCCTTCTTTGTACCCTTTCCAATAAATTAATGTCTTTCTTCAGATAAGGAGACCAAAACTGAACAGCATACTCCAAATGAGGTCTTACCAAACTTCTATATAGAGGCAGAAGAACCTTCTTAGATTTGTTTGAAATAGATCTATTAATAAACTCAAGCATCCTATTGGCTTTGTTACTAGCTATGCTGCACTGTTCACTAAACTTGAAGTCCTGATTTATTAAGACACCTAGGTCCATAACATTATCTGCCCTACTAATGACTGAACCCTGTAAATAATAGCTTGTATGCTTATTTCCATGACCGAAATGCAACACTTGACATTTCCCAACATTAACTGCCATACCCCATTTGTCTGCCCATTTAGTAATATGATCCAAATCCTGTTGCAGCTGATTTATTTGTTCGTCATTTTCTACAACCCCCATAAGTTTGACATCATCGGCAAAACAATTCATGTTTCCAGAAACATTTTCATGAATGTCATTCATAAAAATAATAAACAAAAGGGGACCTAATACTGATCCTTGGGGAACCCCACTTAAAACCTCACTCCATTTAGAATAGTTACCCCTAACAACTACTCTTTGTTTCCTTCCTGTCAGCCAATTCCTAACACAAACTAGAATTTTACCTCCTACCCCTGTATCAGCTAATTTACTGAGTAGTGCTACATGCGGTACCTTATCGAAAGCTTTTTGAAAATCTATGTAAACAACATCTACGCAATCGTTGCGTTCTTGAAACTTTAATATCACAAAATTTCTTGTTGACACTCCTCCTAACCTTTTTAACGTTATCAAAGATAGTCTAAATGGGTTTTAGGATATTAATCAAAAACATTTCTGTTAGGGAGTTCACGAACCACCTTTCCCTAACTTTACTACCAAAGATGGTCTAATATTGTCACTGGCGGCTCGTACAGGGGGCAAGGGGAGTGCCCCCTCACTTTCAAAAGTAAAGGGACCTTGCCCCTCATTTTACAGAGTTAAATGTAATATTCAATGAAAAATGATTTTTTACTCAATGGATTGATTTATTTCACAAAAGTAAAAGCTGAATGTTCCTCAAAATAGACTTTTTTTCATGTTATATCATAAAAATAGAGCTTTGAATCGGAATGGGGCCTTCCGTTGTAATTTTTGATTCACTTCTCAGACATTTTTATATGTCATTTAATCAGTAACATTAAAATCCAATCATGTAAAAAAATGTTGCTACGTAAAAAAAAAAAAAAATAGCTTATGGAGATGCTGCCCCAACTACATTTCTTGACCCCCCATTTCTTCTGTGCACCAGCCAGGGGTGCTCACCCCCCCCCCCAAGCTCAATGGTGCAAATCCCCCCACAATTTTTCACAACCTTCTTGTGCTTTTTATTTTTACTTTTACCTCTCTTTTTTGTTTTATTAAATTTTTTAAATATGATTTATTTTTTTTGAAGAACTATTATTTTTTATATATTATTAATTTTTTAAAAGTATTAATAACGCGCAGAATAAAATCGCTTTTATTCCCTTCCAGATTTTCCAAGCACACACACAAAATAAATAAATAAATAAATAAACAGATAATAATAAAGAAATAATTTAAATTAAAAAATAAATTAATGAATTATTTAAATTAAAAAAAATCGGTCAATAATTCAAATTAAAAAAAACTAATTAATGAATAATTTCGATTTAAAAAAATCAGTAAATAATTTAAATTAAAAAAAAGTAACAAATAATCAAAAAAAAATAAATAAATTGGTTTAAAAAAATCCCCCCAAAAATTTTGATGGCGCAACTTGCACCATAATCCCCCCCTTCTGTGGGCACCCCTGGCACCAGCCGCCTATGAATATTGTAATTTCAGTTTCAGAAGGTTCTCGAGGGGAGCCCTAAACTCCTGACGTCATCAAAGACAGCCTTAAATAACTTCAATTCTGAAAAAAATTCCGAAGTGAGCCCAAAAAGCCTTTTCCATCTCTTTATGACCACAGAAAAATCGACCCATCTTCGAAAAATCTGACACTAAAGCTCTTTTCCAATAACTTTATATTGTAAAATTAAGAGCCGTTTTTTTTAAGAATCAGGCAGTCAAAAAACTTGACATTTTTGATTTTGCTGAAAATTTCAGAATATGGTCTTTATTTAAAATTATTAAACACGTGTTTTTTTATTTTTTCAAAAATTTTTTTTTTCTTTCCGTTTTGGGAGGTCAAAGTTGGACTTTGCTCTTTTTTCCAATAAAAACATGCCAACTTTGATGAGCCAATACTTTTTGATCTAGGAGTGAACCGTGGAACTGACAATTATTTTGTGTTCTACTATATCCCCACTAACTGTAAGTACATAAATATTTGTGGACGACTCTTGGCGCAAAGGTTAGAGGTCACTCAAAGTAGTACGAAAAATAGTTTTTTAATGCAACTTTGACCGACCAAATCTTCTTGTGGAAACGGTGCACCACGGTAGTGTTTATATCAGTAAATACCCACCAAAGAGTAGTATCCAAAAACATAAATATATGCGTGGTTGATATTTTGCACATCGAAATATTTGACTCTGAAGTTGCAGAAATCGCAAAATCACGTGACTTTGAAGGTCATTATCTCCTTGCACCATGAGTGACCAGATACAAAACTAGTTGGAGTGGAAGCCTTTCTTGTCCCTGAAACACAATCCGTTAACAAACCTATGGCTACTCTTTCAGTTTTTCCATAATTCGGCTCTAAACTTTGAAAAAATGAGCGTTTTTCGGCGTTAAGAAAAAAGGCCAATTATCTGTTTTAAAATAGGCATTGCTATTATTTATAGCACTATTATATCCCAACTTCCTAACTAGCTGAAATGGCATCTAAAGATGGTTATACAGTTGAAACCAAATTGAAAATGAATTCTCGAAAATACTCAGTATACGTCAAAAACCATATTTTTTTATTTGTCCAGGCGACGTTTTTTTTGTTACAGCTCTTTATTCCGTTCGGTTCCAACATGGTAAGCAATTTATGTAATTCTTGTCGTTCTAGTTGCTGTAAAACTGGAAAGTAATGTATCTTAAGTCTGATATACACTGAAGTGACAAAAGTCATGGGATACCTCTTAATATCGTGTCGGCCCTCCTTTTGCCCGGCGAAGTGGCATGGTGGCATGGACTCGATGTGGCATGGACTCAACAAGTCGTTGGAAGTCTTCTGCAGGAATATTGAGAAAGGCTGTCTCGATAGACGTCCATAATTGTGAAAGCGTTGATGGGGCAGGATTTTGGGCACGAACAGACCTCTCGATGGTGTCCCATAAATGCTCAATGGGATTCATGTCGGGCGATCTAGGTGGCCAAATCATTCGCTGGAATTGTCCAGAATTTTCTTCAAACCAATTGCGAACAGTTGTGGCCCGGTGACATGGCGCATTGTCATCCATAAAAATCCCATCGTTGTTTGGGTACATGAAGTCCATGAATGGCTGCAAGTGATCTCCAAGTAGCTGCACATAAGCATTTCCAGTCAATGTTCGGTCCAGTCGCACTAGAGGACCAAGTCCATGCCATGAAAAAACAGCCCACACCATTACGGAGCCACCACCAGCTTGAACAGTGCCTTGCTGACAGTTTGGGTCCATGGCTTCGTGGGGTCTGCGCCAAACTCGAACCCTACCATCGGCTCTTACCAGCTGAAATCGTGACTCATCGGACCAGGCCACGGTTTTCCATTCATCTTGGGACCAACCGATATGCTCACGTGCCCACGAGAGTCGCTGCAAGCGATGTCGTTCTGTCAGTAAAGGCACTCGAGTCGGTCTTCTGCTGGAATAGCCCAAGAAATCCAAATTTCTCCGCACAGTTCTAGCAGACACGTCCATTGTACGTCCCACATTGATTTCTACGGTGATTTGACGCTGTGTTGCTTGTCTGTTAGAATTTACGACTCTTTGCAGACGTCGCCGGTCTCGATCTTTAAGTGCAGGCGGTCGACCACTGCGCTGTCCATGGTGGGATGTTATGCCTGAAATTTCATACTCTCGGCACACTCTTGACACAGTGGATCTGGGAATGTTGAATTCTCTAACGATTTCCGAAATGGCATGACCCATGCGTCTAGCTCCAACTAACATTCCGCGTTCAAAGTCTGTTAATTCACGTCGTGCGGTCATCATCACGTTAAAACCTCTTCGCATGAATAACTTGAACAGAAATGAAAGCTCTGTAAAAGCACTGCGCATTTATACCTGTTCTATGCGATGCTACTGCCATCTGAAAATTTGCATATTGCTATCCCATGACTTTTGTCACTTCAGTGTAAAGTAATTTCTCATGTCATATCAAGTTTATAATGTAAAAGAATATTTTGAAATGGATAATAGCAGAGGCGGACTGGCTCTAAAATTTTTGTGTGGAAAAAAAATTCTTGCCGGCCTCCTACCCAAGAATGCATTGTTCCCAGCCCGAAATTTTTCTAACGAGTTTCCTCAAAAAAAAAAAAAAAAAAAAAAAAAAAAAACAGACTCATTCTCAGTTAGAAAAACCAAGATTATTTTTTTCAGAAACCCTTCATTAAATTAATTTTGCTAACATCTATAATGTACACATGATACGTCAAGGACCTAATATTCTCAAAAAATGTTTGAGATTCTAAATTCCTGTACGCAATAAAAAAAAAGAGAAAAAAGTTATGTGGGTTTTTTGAAAATCCGCACTTAAAAATGTAATTTGTTTATGCAAGCGAATAAAAAAACCTATTTAAATCAAGAGTAAGATATATGCCTATGATCTGTAATATTAAACCACTTAAAAAAATTCAATTGTTCTTATCAAAATCCTTGCTTGAAATTGTATTGAACTTATTCAAACTAATGAAAATTTTCACTTAAGCCAAACGTAATGCATATGTTTAAAATGTGAATACATTATGCATCACGAATTAGAAGTTTTCGGAAGTATTGGATGTGTGTGAGCTTGAATTGCTCTGCAAAGAAAAAAAATGTTTTGAGGAGCAGTCATTATTTCATAACAACATTTTAAAAATGCACAGAAATACTCCAAACAAAAAAAAGTCGCAATTTCTCTCGGTGAAACCCATGATGGCTAAATACAAGTGTAAAGACGGTCGCTTATGACGTACAACCAAAGAAACCGGAAAAAAATGACTGTTTTGACTTCATTGTATGAGTATCATTTGCTTGCTTGAAAATCATACGACAAAAAATATTTTTCAACGAAATTATAGTCTGAATTAAGCGCTTTAATGACACAAATTGAACAAAATTAATGAATGCAAAATCCTATTTTAAAAAAGTTACTCGAAGATAAACTAAAAATGATAAAAATTACAGTGTTACTCTACAAGGAACTGTCCAGATTTTTCATACAAGACCTTTTAATTTCATAAAACTGAAAAATCTAAAGAACTTTATGAATTTGAAATAGTGCTCAATCATATTATTGGCCATTTTTTCCGGAATTTGGAAATATGCTATTTTTCTCAAATTTACACATTGTATTTATCACTTTGAAATTGAATAATCATAAAAAAAAGTTTAAGATGAAAAGGTTTAAAAGAAATGTACGTTTCGATACTAGTTGCAAATACCAAGGAATACTACTTGTAATTTAAAAACAAATCTGGAAATACTGAATTTCAGGCTCGGAAATTTTAGATTTGCTTTTAAAATTGTAAAATAAAAACATAACTAAAACTAGATCAGCTATTTTCCACTAAAATAAACAAAAGAACATCAAAGCATTATGTGTATTTCTAGTAGATAGGAAAATATTATTAACTTTCCAACTACTGATGGAGATAAGAGCTGTCTAAAGCGATACGTTAACAATTTAAAGCTTTTAATTAAATGTTGCAAGCGGTTAGTTTTGGAGAATTTTGTACAGATTACCCCCCCCCTCCCGGCAGCAAATGAAAAATACTGAGGACAAAGCGTTTGTTTATAATAAAATACTTGTCAGGGAAAAGAAGTGGTACTTACAATAATATTACTTCGCAAATGCTATTTTTTTATAAAATATTTTTTCAAAGGTCCGTAAAAGAACTATAATTTCTTCTAACCAAACCTTAGCTTAATTTTAATAAAAAGTAATTTATAAAAAATGAAAAATAAATTTTATTAATGCATCAATCATTCAAATACTTCAATTCAATTTTTCAAAATTATTATAAAATAACACTTCAAAAACTTTTGAATTTTGAGTTTAAATTCTATGAAATTTGTTTTTCACATACAGCATTTAAGAAACACATCAAATCAAACTGCATATAATTCCCTTTTAAACAAACTATTAAACAGTTCTGTTGCCATAAACGTAGCGTCGGGGGGGGGGGGGGTACATGGGCTTACCCAACCCCAATTTGCCGGACACTTTATCTTTGAAACCTGAAGATGTCTAAAATCTGAATAAAAATCGTAGTAAAAATATCGTTTACAGTTATTTTCATTTATTTTATCTTGTTGTACCCATATGCCTGCTTAGACCATATAGAATCCTTACCTTAGATCTAAATGATCTAAGTATGCCTGGGGGAGAGGGGGACTGGGGGAATACAGACCCTCTGTCAAAAATGTTCTGGTGCCAAACTTTTCCAAAATTGGAACAAAAATCATCAGGAAAATTATTTCCGTTTATGGTTATCCTCTAGCCAGTGGCGTACATATGTTTGAATTTTGGAGGGGGCCGAAGTAACCAAGCAGAGCCAAGCTTATTTCAGACTTTCGTTAGGGAAAGGGTGGTGGTACGGGAACCCTCAACTGGAAATGTTTTAAAATTGATGTTCTGAAAACCCATTTTAGGCTATCTTTAATGACGAAAAGAAAAAGTATGGATTCAAAAGCTGCTTTTGTGACGTCGAAGTTTTAAATTCGCAATTGCGCTATAATTCGTTGAAAGAAATCGAGAGGGTAGGGCGCTCTCTCTCAGAACATTTTCGAAATTTGAGTGATAGAAAGGTGTTTGAAGGCTCTCCCGGAAACTTTTTGGCATTGAGGCTCGTAACTGCAATTTTAAGTTGTCTTTGTTGATGTTTAGCGAAAAGGGGAGAAATTCGGGACCTTTCCTTTTTAAAAACATATTTTAAAATTATTTCGGGACAATTTTCCTTGATTTTGGGAGCCTGGGCCCCACCCATATATACGCCCTTGCCTCTAGCGCAACCAGAATTACTACCTGGAAGGTTTTTTTTTTGTCAAAACAGTCCTTACGATTGCCATTAATATTAAATGTTAGGTCTCGCCCCTTTCCTGGCGGCACTATATTTTATCTTGAGCGTCTCCATGTTTGTTGCTCTGCTAAAATAATAATTTAAACAAGTATGGAATCATAAAACGGTGGGCATGTATAGTGATTGGGTGTAATCCCAACTATTTTATATGGACCTTTTTATGGTATAAATTTTAAAATTCTATGTAACTGCTTACTGCACTAGAAAATAATTTTAACTTGAAAATACTGCTTTCATAAAATATGGCTCGTTGTAAGAGAGAGAGAGAGAGAGAGAGAGAGCATAAATACAAAACAATTACGCGACTGTATCACGTGTCAGGTTATGCAATGAAAAACGTAAATATTTATTTTAAAATATGGACTTCAGCATAGAGTTAATTATCTTTCTTCATAAATCAAAAATTTCACTTTCTAAATATTTCTTTCAAGCATTTGGCATTCATAATCATATTTAAAAAATTACATGACAAATGCAAGATAATTGCTAAAAAAATCTTATAGTGTGTATAGTAAGTGTCTTACAGTGTACAAAACACATTATTTATTTTTGTCTAAAATATGTTTTCTATTACGTTGTTTTTTTAGATAATCTGAATACATAATTATTGTCTCGTACTTGATTTACAAACTTTTTACTTAAGTGCTACGACAAACTTAAGAATACCGTAAAATTGGGTGTATAGGAACAGCGGGGTCAATCGGAACAAAACTTCCCGATCGTACAAAGAAATTCTTCATAAATATACTATTGGGTATTTTTTGTCATTAATTTTTTTTTAGAAAGGTAAGATCATAGGAAGTAGGAAAAAATTACTTTTGTTAATCTGCCAACGCTACTTTCTTCTAAGGAGGGCTGCACGTGGAATGCTAGAAAACATCACATTTTCATAGACTGCAAAACTTCATATGCAAGAACAAACCTTCTTATATTTAAAAACTAAGAGTGGTGTGTTTCAATTATACATGTATCTTAACAACAGAATACCGCTTTAGAATTTGCTTTTTTTATAAATCGTGTCATAAAAATGAAGAATTCTGAAAAATGTCATAAGAAAAAAATTTGCGGGGTGAATCGGAACACTTAGTTTCAAACTTATATGAAGGAAACCGTTTGAAAAATCAAGATTCTAACCCCAAATCTTCTAATCAAGACGAGGACAAGGATTTATTACTGTTTATCTCTTCTCGTGAGCAACTAGATCTTTAAATGACAAAAAGTTGCAGATTTCAAAAGATTTTTTCTTCAGGAGCCTTCTTTTTACTTAAAATGCGAGGGGGAAAGTCACATAGACTTAATGTAGTAAAAGTCCAGCACACAGACAGTAATGAATAAGAGAAAAAATCTTTCAGGCAACCCCCGAAAACCAGATATTTTAAGAAACTAAAGAAAAGGCAGAGTCCATCCCAGGAGATGTTATGAAGAAACTTAAGCCAAGTCAAAATTGCTAGTTTTAAGGACTAGTACATATTTGTGGACGACATGAGTGTCTTTCATTCATGTTAAATCTTTGTATTTCAATTCAAAAGCATTTCTTAAAATTACTTTTCATTTTTCATAAGTTCAAAATTATTTTGAATTTTGACAAATTATAAACGTTTACTGGTATTGAAATTATACATTTATTTGACAGTAATTATCTGTTCTTATTCTCCCCCATCAATATTACTCATGTTTATGAGACCTATTACAGGTTAAATTGAAAAAAATAAAAAATTTTGCATGTGTTCCGATTGACCCCTATCAGCGGGGTGATTCGGAACACCCATAATTTCCCATATATTTTAATAATAATTGTTCAAACTGTTTTGTCTTTGCTTGGAATATCAAAAGTAAAGCAAGACCGAAGTTTTTACCCAAAAAATCAAATTGAAAAAAAATCTTTTAACTGCTTTTTTTACAATCAAAGCTGAAAAGTGTTCCGATTAACCCCATTTTACGGTACCTATGCTATTACTTACAATTGTATCCAGTATATTTCTGGAAGCGTACTATTGAATCCTTTAAAATTTTGTCATTAAATTACGACTTATTTCTGGATGATAATTCAAAGTTGAGCAAACATATTTGTTTTAACTAGTTTTATCTGTTGTATTTTTTTTTTTTCGAACGGAAAGAACTTTTTATGAAATATGTAACTTTTAAGGGGGTTTTATTTGACTTTTCTTTCTTCATTAGATTCAATTATTTCATAAAATGTAGGATTTCATACCGTTTTTCCAAAATTTCTCCCCGGGGAAACCCCCCCCCCCCAACCTCCCTGAAATTTAGGATAGTCTACACCACAAAACAGATTATTGTATTACTTTTCTGATACAGATCCAACTATAAGATTAATCCAAAAAACAAAGAGAGCACATTAAAAATGTGAGGAATATCAGCGAAAAGGCACATAAAGATGAGTTAATGGTCTGTTTTGTAACCGAAGAAGTTGATCAGACAAAAGACCCATATCTGTAATAACTTAGAGCCCCGTCTACATTTTGCCTGGTAACTGAGAAAAAAAGTTGAATTAATTGTGAGTGCAATTTATCCGAAAAGTAACGAAAAATCTAAGTGAAAATTGGGCGGGGGAGGGAGCGAAGACTCAATATGCATTCCTAAACTTCGAGTTTCGTTTTCTAATGAAATTAAATATCGAGTACATTTTAAATTTAACCTTTATACTTTTGGTACCTTTAGGAATTTAAACTTAGATAAACAAAAATATATTCAATTTATAATAATCATTATTTCAACTTCGTATTATTTAACATGATTAAAACAACAAGAGTTTATAACAAACACATCATTTAAAATATTAAACTTACTTCGAAAAGATTTTTGTCGCTGTTGATGCAAAACAGATGTAATTCCATTAAACAGTCAAGTACGATGAATAACGAAGGACTCGCTCTGTTTCTTTAAGAGAAAATCGAACGGATTGCTAAAATAGCCTAATTGGTTGAAAAAGCCGTGGGACTATCCATTGCTTAAAAAGTAGCGGGAAGCACAACAAGCACGAAAGAAGAAAAGAAAAAAAAAACTATTTAGCTGGCGTTTCTCATTGTTACTCAAGAATCCCAATACGTCCTTTTCTTCGAATGGCGCCTTTTTTTTATTTCAAGCTTTTTCCCAGACAGCCTCAGACAGCCATAAAAAAAAGGTCCCCACCCCCAATATAACGCCTTTTCCTAGAAATCCCCGAAGCATCAATTCCGAACAGAGATAGCAAGAGACCTGAAGGCCCGTTTTGGGCCGAAGACCCCACAAAGCCATTGTTTCCCTCCCTTTTACTTTGTGAGTTTGGTCAGAAAAGTGTAACCGCTGCGCTAAAAGAGGTGCTGAGTAATCAGCGTCCCCCCCTCAAGAAAGAAACAGTTCTAGCTGTGATCCCAAACGGCCGGCCCTGTGAGAACCTAGGAGGATGGTGAGAGCGGCCGGCTCAACTTTTTTTTTTCGAAATATTTTTTTTTATTAAAAAATAAATAAATATAGAAAGAAAACGGCCCAGAATACATGCGGCCCATGTGGAATTTTCCACATCTTCCACATGGCTAGTCCGCCCCTGGATAATAGCCCTAATCTTAAAAAAAAAACTTACTTGTTTAGCTGCGCCCTCTTGCTCGATGTCATGAATGTCATCAAAAATTTCCAGACCTGCACCGAGGGGCTTTAATGTACCAAGATTTTTAAGAAGTGACATTCTGCTAAAGAGGCTTCTGATTTGTGAAAAAGTTGAGTTTTTGATGACATTCACAACATCGACCAAGAGGGCACAGCTGAACAGAAGTTTTTTTTTTTTGGATTATGTTTATTGTCCATTTCAAAATATTCTTTTAGCATTATAAACTTGATATGACAGGATATATTGCTTTATATCAGACTTAAGATACATTGCTTTCCTGTTTTACAGCAACTAGAACGACAAGAAGTACATAAATTGCTTACCATGTTGGAACCGAACGGAATAAAGAGCATGAAAAAAAAAAAAACGTCGCCTGGACAAATAAAAAAATATGGTTTTTGACGTATACTGAGTATTTTCGAGAATTCATTTTCAATTTGGTTTCAACTGTATAACCATCTTTAGATGCCATTTCAGCTAGTTAGGAAGTTGGGATATAATAATGCTACAAATAATAGCAATACCTATTTTAAAACAGGTAATTGGCCTTTTTTCTTAACGCCGAAAAACACTCATTTTTCAAAGTTTAGAGCCGAATTATGCAAAAACTGAAAGAGTAGCCATAGGTTTGTTAACGGATTGTGTTTCTGGGACAAGAAAGGCTTCTACTCCAACTAGTTTTGTATCTGGTCACTCATGGTGCAAGGAGATAATGACCCTCAAAGTCACGTGATTTTGCGATTTCTGCAACTTCAGAGTCAAATATTTCGATGAGCAAAATATCAACCACACATATCTTTATGTTTTTGGATACTACTCTTTGGTGGGTATTTACTGATATATACACTACCGTGGTGCACCGTTTCCACAAGAAGATTTGGTCGGTCAAAGTTGCATTAAAAAACTATTTTTCGTACAACTTTGAGTGACCTCTGACCTTTGTGCCAAGAGTCGTCCACAAATATTTATGTACTTACAGTTAGTGGGGATATAGTAGAACACAAAATAATTGTCAGTTCCACGGTTCACTCCTAAAGCAAAAAGTATTGGCTCATCTAAGTTGGCATGTTTTTATTGAAAAAAAGAGCAAAGTCCAACTTTGACCTCCCAAAACGGAAAGAAAAAAATTTTTTTTGGAAAAATAAAAAAACACGTGTTTAATAATTTTAAATAAAGACCATATTCTGAAATTTTCAGCAAAATCAAAAATGTCAAGTTTTTTGACTGCCTGATTCTTAAAAAAAAACGGGTCTTAAAAAAAAAAGGTATGTATGTGAGGGGGTTGCTTAAGCCTGGCAGGCCCGTCATTTTGGGGGTCAAGGGGGGGTCAATTGCCTGCAGGGACGTCATCAAGTTTTTCCATGGGGGGAAAAGGGTCGAAACTCAATGCAATTTCATCGGAAAACATCAAACGCCACGCCCACTTATATGTAAATACATTGATTTCTCAAAGTCAGGGGGGGGCAATTGACCCCCCCCCCCTGCCCCCCTAAATGACGGGCCTGATTGCCTCCCCTCCTGGCTTTGAGAATTCAATGCATTTATTTATAAGTGGGAGTTGTTTTTGTAGTTTTCCGCTAAAATTGCATTGTTTTTGCACCTTTTGAACTCCAACGGAAAAAACCTAAAATGACGGCCCTGAAGCCTGGTCATATGAGCCCTGTCCAAAATTCTAACTAGAAACGCCATTGTCATAATATGACAGTAAATTAAAACGTTTGCTAAACTATTTTCCGGTATGCTTCCCATATATTCACATGTATTTTAAAACGAAAAAACACATGCATTTGCATTAAATGTCAAATTAAAAAGCAAACAGTAATCATTTCTTTCTGTGTTACCTTTTGGACGAAGGAAATGATAACGAAGGACAGAAGATCTACGTCCCAAAGGCCCGACGGGTCCGGAGGATGCGATAGGATGTTACGACAGGAAAAAAAAAAAAAAAAATCTTTCAACGAAAACGTCTTTTTTCCGCAAACTGCACTTTCTGCTTTTCTGAAGCCTTCAAGCTCCCGCCAAAAATCATCACCCTCCAGACTGACACCTGTTACACTCTAATTAAACTGTCTGACTACGCACAATCCTACAATGGTCATTGGCGACGTTACTCGCAATCCTGGGGCAAGGTCATATCCCGAGGTCCTGAAGGAGCCAGTTAACCCCCCACGGGGGATGTCTTTTCCTTTCTTCACCCAGTCGTCCGATCTTACGAGAGTAGGAAAAAAAGAGGCAAACGGCTATCGCAGTTTTATGTGAGTGACTGGGAGAAAATGCCTGATATTTGATGTAATTTTGAAAATAAGACTGCAAAATTACTTCCGTAATTTATCCCATAACGAACAATATTTTTTCCCCCGACGGAAAAAAAAACCCGACGGGGGGGAGGGGGTGTTGTTGCCCTCTTGCTGGGGTATCCCCCGACAAACACATGTATATTTCTACTGGTTAAAAAAATCACGTAAGTGATAGAAAAGAACGAAAAATCATAGCTCGTATTTCAATTTTAGGAAAGTACTTGAATTTATCTGTCAGTTTTTTTTTTTTGAGCCTGATATCATTGGTTCCTCGCAGCACCCCTCATCTGTCGCTGAAGCATCCCTATGTACCACAGCACCAGTTTCGGAACCTCTACCTAACGTGATAACTTTTCTCCAGTAAAAGAAGGAATGTAAAATTTCTAACCTAAGTAATGGCTGCTTTCTTGTGTACGGCAAAAGACAGTACCCCCTCCCCTCCTCATATTTCATTAATCTCGCGCCATATCATTCAAGCTCATATGTATGCAATAAACAGATTGGCATGAGTTGCAGGAACTCATGCCAATTTTATAAATGTGTTTTTTTTTCGGGGGAGGGGGATACAAAAGTTCAAATTCAGTACGGGCAGTTTTTTCGGCCCCTCCATAGCTGGCACCCTGGGCGGGCCGCCCCCCTCGCCCCCACCTTCCTACGCCACTGGACAAAGTAGACATGACATGGTAAAATATTTTCACAGTTTACAGTGCTACCTATCCAAGCAGTATTTTAACTTAGTTCTTTAACATATAGGTGATTCCTGTAAAAAATAAATATCTCTAAGGATAAACGAAAAAATAAACAAGTCACTTTCAAAATTTGATATATTTAGGGTAATATTCGTGATATTTCAAAAATACTTCTTGTTATAATAAAATGAAAAAAAATCTTGTAATTATCGTTTTAAGTATAAATTGAGATCTACTGATGTCCAATGCAGTATTTATTCAGCACATATTAAGCATGTTTTTATTTTGAATGTTCATTGCAATTTATCAAGTGCACGCAGAGCAAAGTGAATGGGGCAATGTAAAAATGGTTCATTTCATTTACTTTTTTATTCATTCATTTATTAAATCACGTTGGTTTTTCTTCATTTATTAACTAATTTACATTCTTTTACTTAGTTATTCAGTTAATATTCTTTCGGTATTTTATTCACTCAATTATTTTTTCGCACAAATTAATTATTGTTTTCGTTTGTTTTTCACTATTAATTCATTGTTTTCGTTTTTCACGCATTCATTTTATAAAAATTACCGTTTATCATCAAATAGAACAATTTTCATTGCAAAAATATTTCATTTTTCGCTTTGCCCTACTGTTTTTTGAGGTCAAAATTTTCTTCCTTATTTTGAAAGTACGAAATTACTGTCAAAATTGAAAAATAATATTTCAATGCAAGTTGTGTTACAAAATACATTATTCTTTCTTTATGAACATTTCGAAACAGGTTATCTTTACTATTTCACTTTATTCCACTATTCCCAAACATTAACTAGTATGTTGTGGCCTTTGTTCTATTCTTATTATGAATTCTAGAATATAATAGCTTATGTAATCGCAACTACAAAATTCTGCTATTCTCAAAAGCAGGCAGATTTCGAATATTGGGAAATTGATGTGTTTAATTCCTTAGTGTTTACCGTTTGGCGCCAGTGCCCAAATTGGCCGATTACCGATTAATCAGCTGAAAATAGTCGGCCGATTGATGATCAGATTGATTATTTTTTACTCTACCAATCTTACCATCACACTTCTTATTCCTTATTTTTTACAGTTCTGATTTTAGAAATAGTTATTAATTTATTTCTTAGAAAAGATTTATTTTTTTCCAGTTTCCTTACATTCCCAAAATAATTTCAAAATTTTTTGCACATGCTTTGAGAATCAATTTTCATATTACTGTTAATAAAATTACATCAACACAAAGCATAATTAATACATTGCTAATTATATTAACTAGACATGAAAATTAAAAAAAATAGGAGGAGACTGAAGTGAGCACTCTAATTTACGAGTGCTTTTAATTTAAATTTATTTTTCAATTAATTAAAATTAATTCGAGATTTTTAATTCCAGACTTTTATTCATTGTGAAAATTAGCATTTGTCTAAAAGCAAAATGGTAAGAGAAATGTATTGACGCGCAAAAAATGTTGCTACCTTGTCTGTATGTGTATACTTATTCAAAATAGAAAAATTGATTTATTCAAAAATTTGTTTCAACTCTGACGATTAGTTTTCTATGTTTCATTCTTTGCATTATTAAGTTCATTTTTACTCACTGCACTTCAGTACTACATATTAGGGTGGAGCGAAAAAAATGAATTTTTGATTTTCGTAAACGGGTACCTTTTATTTACTGTGAATGAGGCTAAGTAACAATTCTGTAAAATATTTCACTTTTGCAACGTCATCTTTAGTCTGCGCATTTGGCCTAAAGTTTTGAAATTTTTAATTTTTTTTAGATTTTTCAATTTTTTTTTAAATATTGCAAATGATAAAACTAGTGACGGGTGGTTATTAAATCGAAAAAAAAAAAAGGTTTGAACTATACAAGGAATTTTTTAAAACTTTTTTAGATTATGATTTCAGTTCGTGCATTACGCTCAAAGTTCATCAAATTTCCCGAAATTTCTGATATTTTCAGCATTTTTTAACTCAGTATTTCCTCTCAATAATCACTTGAAGTGTCTTCAAACCTGTTTTTATTCATTTTGTTATTACTTTGAAATCTGCAACTCGTCGCTAGCTCATGTGGAACTACCCAGGACTCACCACGAGGAGGTGACCGCACGTCTAGTCCTACACGTGAGCCCTTCCTTCCAACCAATGCATTTACATTTCTTAGATACGTCTTTAACAGTTAAATTGTTCCTTTGTGTTGTAAATTGATCCAATATTTCTGTCATAAATCCTCGTTTTTACTAACCTTTTTCTTTTCCTGTGATTACATACCAATTTTGAAAAGCTTGTGACCTATTTGACAGCTATTTCAACTGATTGAGTCTTGAATGGAAGTTCAAAAAGAGCGCATTCAGAAATCATATTTAAATTCTCAGCTTCCAGTAATCTTTGTAAATATTGTGTTGTTAAATTGCGTGTAAAAGGTGGCTTTATAATTTCCACATCATGACAAGAAATCATATCGATGTAGTCTAACTTTTGATTTATGTATGTAATGCATGAAAATAGATTTTTATCTATTTTTGGGATCTGAAGCATTCTCACTTGTTTGCTTGTTTGTGTTCTAGATTGAGCATTAATAATTCGATTTGAAGCAAGTTTCTTTATATGCTCTCTCTTACAAACTAACTAAATTATTACCAGGCGTTGCCCGGGTGCTTATTAATAAGCTTTAAGCTTATTAATAAGCACCCGGCATAAGCAGAGCTTTAAAAAGTATATTTGAATGAATTCTATCCACATTCCACATGGGAATATAAAAACTTATTTCATGCTAAAATGAAATAGGTGAGCCTTAAATTGATAATTCATTGTTAATCGTTGTCTTTGTTGGAAAATACTCCTATTTAAATGTGTTACATTTTATCAATTTGTATGCTTAAAGGCTTATCTCTATTACTCTATCTATTCAAAATTGAAAGAAAATTTCCATTTTGAGACAAAAAATTTTAATTTTGAGCTTTTTGGATTTTTTTTTAAATTTCAAAACCCCGTCCATCTGAATTCTAGTGCATCAAGGAACCTCTGTACCAAGTTTGTTGAAAATCCGACGAAAACTGTGGATTTGTATAAGGAACAAACATACATACATCCATTTTTAACCCGACTTCGAAAAAGGAGGAGGTTCTCAATGCAAAACGTAGGGGAAGGGTGGGCATAGTGGCCACTGCGGGCAAAGTGGCCACTTGAAGTTTTCCTCCTAATATAGTGCTGCGGAAAAGCGGCAATAGACTCAACTACTCGCCCGGCAGCCGTTGTTGTGTTATAGTTTGGTGCCGCTCAGAGGCAAACTCACGGAGATATCGCAAATTTTTCACTTTTTCGACACTCTGATGTTAGGTAAGTGCATCACATGTTTCGCTTTAGTTTATTGTAGGACTAGGTGAAGTAAATTTTACATCAATGGTGCAAAACACCATGTTTCTAGCTTTGAATTCATATGTCTCAACAGTAGATACAACAACGGGTTGTGCGTGAAATATTGTTCTGTCGAAAATGGCGCGCTAGAGGGCAAAGTGGCCACAGCCGTGATGATGATGGAGGCAACGTCGGCGACGTCGATTGTTTTTTCTGTGGTGATTGTTACTCGAAATCTAAGGACAACGAAGGCTGGATTAGATGTTCTGGGTGCCTCAAATGGGCTCGAAGCCTGCACAGGAGCCGAAGAGGAGGACGATGGGTTTATTTGTGATTTATGTAAATACCAGTGATTTCATAACTTCACATACTTTTAGTAATGCCTATTTTTGTTTAAAACCCTAATACAATTGTTCTGAGTTCTGAAACTAAATGCGTTTCATTTTTTTCATACTATCTAAATCTATTTAGGCAGTGGCCACTTTGCCGTACCTAGTGGGGCAAAGTGGCCACTTTGACAGCTTTTCGTAAAGTAAATATTTTGTACAAATAAAGTTTAAAAATCTAGTTGTTTATATTTTTTAATAAGGCCTAAGTAATCATACTAAATGTTGAAGGGATTTTTAAAATGTTTCAATAAAGTTTAGGGGTGGAAAAAAATAGATGTTCCTTAGGGTGGCCGCTATGCCCACCCTTCCCCTATACTTTTTTTTTTTTGTTTGTTCGCACATAACATCTGATCTACTGAACCGATTTGGACGATTTTTTTTTAATCGATAGGAGATGGTGTAACTTAGGTACCATGTACTCATATGACGATATTTGTTCACTAGAAAAAAAGTTATGATCGAAAAACTAACATTTCATGTCATTTAAAACAATATGTACTATCGTAAATCCTTACTTCAATGAGCGACCCGATGGTCAAGTGGTTATACGTGTCAGTTTGAAGTTCCTGATGGAATGAGATCAAGTCCGGGTCTGCAAGGATTTTTTCGAACAGCTGCATGTTTTTTTTTTTTTTGAATGATTTTAATGATTGTAATGTCCTTATGCAGGTACATCCCCCCATGGAGATCTACCCCATATTTTTTTATAGTACAAAATGACAGTTTTGGTCGGATCTTTGTTAAAATTGGCAATGGGGTCCTTTGATGCTGTAGAATTTTGTTATGGACGTTTGCGCCATTTTTGGGGGCTTTGAATCGATTGTGGCAATAAATGGTTTTTGATTTGCGGCACTTATATTATTTTTTCAAAAATTATATACACAATCAATTATATTATGTTAATTTTTGTACCTTTATAAAATTCTGTATTTTATACCTTGCATTTACGTGAAATTCAAGGTAAAATTAAAAGTCAAAAATTCTGAAGATGATAAATATATGTGAAAAATTAAAGTAACTATTTTTTGTGATTTTCATATTGGTTGTGACCAAAAAACATCATTACAAACAAATAAAATGTATCAAACACCATGAGTGTTGAGTTATTAGGCAAAACCTGCTGTGTAATGTTTTTTTGCACTGCGAGGGTCGTTTGCGAACGACCATTAAAGTGACACAAATTTTTAAAAAATAAGATTTTGATTTGTGGTGTTTGAAAAAAGCTAAAGAGTCCACTTTAGTTGAAAAATATTTTCCATGAAATGCAAAAACTTGCACCAATTTTCCAAGTCTTACTCCAACCCCTTCTCCCCACAATTCAAATTACTTACTTTTACTTTCAATTTTTAACCGACTTCAAAAAATTCAACTATAAATCTAAATTTTAATGGATTCATTTCATTGATTTCTACACATTCGTGTAATGGTACAAATATTCTGTTTTTAATTTTCAATGGTTTCTCTGAAAAAATGTTGGCAAAATTTGGTTAAATATCATTTTACCTATCGTTTTTGCGCCGACTTCAAAACTTATGTTTAAAAGTAGTTTCGATGGTGTTCAAAGAAAAAAAAATATTTTTTACTTTTTAGAGTAATTTCTAACTGAAGTCGGTTCTATTTTTTTTTTCCAAAAATATTTTTTTGCTGAAAGTTTCACAAATACATAGTTGCCAGATTTTAGTTTTTGTAACTGGACCATCAATTAATTCCAAGTCTCCACAATTATATTTCATTTCACCATGGAAATTTCTTCAGAGTTGCTTTACTTAAGATCTCCACTATTGTGAGATAATCCACTTACCCCTCGTAGGGAAAAACTGCGCGGTAAGCGGGACCCCTCCGATCAAACACATTTTAATAATACTTTGTGTAAAAAATCCTGTAGCAGTGTGTGCTTCAATATGACATAGTATAAGACATAATATACGCTTACGGCGAAGGAAGTTACAACCAGATCGAGGGCGGGAATCGAACCCGCCACACCGGGACCACGAGAATGACGCACAACCAAATGGCGCCCCCGCTTTAGGTTAAACTCTGCAAAAAAAAATATGAACATTAAATAAATAAAAATTAACTTTGAAACAGTTCTTTGGAAAACGTCACTTCAACTCGTAAAAAAGAAAAAAAAATGACATTAGTACACAATAAGCTTTAAAATAAGGGGTAAATCATGGATTTTGATAAATAAGAAAGTTCTCGCGTGCTAACAGAAAAACAGGCTGGAGAAGTAACATGAAAGATGATCTAAAATAGGAAGTATTGTCTCCGGGTTAAAAAAATGATTCATTATATAAATTGTTTCAAGGGATTTTTTTTCTCTTGTTAAATGCTTGTAGGCTTTTATTCTTTTATAAGTAATATTATTCAAATTCAAAATATCTTGCTTTTAATAGGTTTATTTTGTTGATGAACAAAATTGAAATTGAACTGGTAGGCCTTTCTCAAGAACTGCGACTAGATTCTACTAGCATTTTTTTGGTGAAAGAAAATACGGTAGAGGGCTCTATAAATGCAGTATTAACTTTCATGTGCATATCACTAGCTTTAGTTGTAAGACTTAAGTATCAATTACTGTCTGCCACTTTTTTCTTTGCGAAATATTTAAATAAAAAGTAAATTGTTTAAAGTGTAAACTGAGTAAAAACCCGAAAAAGCGACGTTTAAAAACACAAATAGATGAAGTTAAAATTGGCGAACATGTTTCAAAAGCCTAAAGCTTCCTTCTTCAGCGCCAAGCAAGAAATGGAAAGAAACAAAGTGCCGGGAGAGTTTAAATAGCAAAGGAGCAAAAGCTAGGCCAATCAGGTGTCAGCGTGTGCCGAGTCCTGATTTGGCGTTGCGTTGTCAGAAAATTTAAAAGCATGAAGTAAAATTGGCGAGATGTGTGGAACTGCAAAAGATTCGTTACAAATATTAGTTAAATTTTTATGAACATGAAAGGCTTCTAAGAAATCCAACTCGCCAACAGTTGAAGGTCTGCAAATAATTTTAGCTTCGGAGAAAACAAATCTATGGCCCATTTCCCAACAGTGTTTCGCGATTGAAGATTTTGAGAGTTCTTTCTTTTTTCCCGGCACTTTGTTTCTTTCCATTTCTTGCTTGGCGCTGAAGAAGGAAGCTTTAGGCTTTTGAAACATGTTCGCCAATTTTAACTTCATCTATTTGTGTTTTTAAACGTCGCTTTTTCGGGTTTTTACTCATTTTAACACAAAGTGAACTGCTTTTAATAAAGTGTAAACTATTTAGAGCCTCTTTTAATCATTTTTGACTAAACTTTACAGATATAATAAATTACGCAGAAATTTCATTTATTCAGTGAATTTGAAGAAAGAAAAAATAGAAAAAGAAAAATGCCAAATTAAATGCCATCATTCTCATTCGGTTTTACGAATAAGAAAACTTATAAACAATCCTTCACTTCTACAACGAAAGTTCTTTGAATTATTCACCTTTTCAATGAAAGCCATGAAAAAAAAAAAAAAAAAAAAAACCAAGATAAAGAACATGTTAATAACAAAACAGTCTCAGGATTTCTGTTTAGAAGCTTTTTAGGCTTAGTTTCTGCCAAAAACTGCAAGTTTTAACACTTTATAATCAAAATTTGATTATATTTATTGGTTTTTTATGCATATGGGCGATTCTCTGTAAACTGGTAATTGGCTGTCCGGACCAAGTATTTTAAAAATAATAAAGTGTAATTAAGTAATTATCGTTCTTAATACAAGAAAAGCATTAATACTTTGTGGGCCAATTGTATTTAGAGCGATAACAATTTAATTTTTTTTTCTAGAGATTATCTAAGCACCAAAAACACAGTCCCCTGGCTGTCCAAATCCCATAGTCTAACTGTTAAAGATAGTATTTCAAAAAACCTATTAACACTACATAAATTTGGCAATTAATATCTAAAAATAGAATAATGAAGCTATATTTTTCTTATGAAATAAAGTATAATTACGTATTTCTAAAACTTAAAATTGTCATGTAAATTCTGTCCAGAGTTTTTTCGAACAGTCCCCTGCAACAAATTCAAAGCTGTAATACGAAAAATCTATAACTTTTGCAAAATCTTTTTGGCATGAAGTTTAAAGTAATCAGTATGAATTTGACGAAATCGCCGTGAACGGTGTTGAAAGGCCACTTTGTTTAGTTCGAGAGCCACATTTGTGCTGAAAGTATGCATCGTGATCGTTGCGAAAACAGTCCTCTGGGAAGTGATTTTATTAATGGCAATTAGTTTAAATATGAAACATATTAGTTATTATGTCCACGATTTCTGCCTAAATTTATAGGTAGGTAGTCTTGAAACTAATTATGTTCCAATAGTTTTGCAGACATTACGCTACAAAGGGCAAAAATACAGCTACCTAGCACAGTCCCCTGCCTAGTTATACTAGGCAGGGGAGTAACCCCCTATCATGATTTATCAGAAAAACATAAACTTCAATTGGCCCTCTTTCAAACCAAAGTAATAGATTCATTTTCTGAGCAATAGTATTATAATTATACGAACATTTCAAAAACCCATGAGAACCATGATTTCGAGTGAAAAATGACGAGTTTACAGAGAATCGCCCATATAATACAGAATGAAAACACTTATGTTGAAAATAAAATAAAAGTTAACACACACACAACACAAAAAGTGTGCTGACTATTAGATCTTTCTTTCTTTTCTTTTTCTTTCTTACACCGTAACTTTGAGGCCTATGCTGCGATACTATTAGATCTCAATATTAGTCTGAATGAACAAGCTAAAATGTTTATTTTCAGTAGTGTGTAGCCATTGTTTATGACAAATATTCGAAGGAAAGAAATTACAGACAAGATCAATAAAGGTTGTTGGGATAATATTTTTAAGATGCTTTCACATTGTTGTGCATTTTTAACGATAAATGTTTTTATTACGTACAAGGCCTGAGAGAATTTAAAAAAAAAAAAAAAGCATGCCTTTGGTCGAAGGAAAAAAAAGAACGCAGGCAAACCTAGAGTGTTATAAGGGCGATTCTCTGTAAACTCGTCATTTTTCACATGAAATCTGTTCGGGCACGGTTTTTTGAAATGTTCGTATAATTATAATACTATTGCTCAGAAAATGAATCTATTACTTTGGTTTGAAAGAGGGCCAATTGAAGCTTGTGTTTTTCTGATAAATCATGATAGGGGGTAAGTCCCCCGCCTAGTATAACTAGGCATGGGACTGTGCCAGGTGACTGTGTTTTTGCTCTTTGTTGCGTAATATCTGCAAAACTATTGGAACATAATTAGTTACGAGACTACCTATAATTTTAGGCACAAATCGTGGACATAATAACTAATATGTTTTATAATTAAATTAATTGACATTAATAAAATCACTTCCCAAAGGACTGTTTTCGCAACGGTCACGATGCATACTTTCATCACAAATGTGGCTCTCAAACTAAGCAAAGTAGCGTTTCAACACCGTTCTCGGCGATTTCGGCAAATTCACACTGATTAGTTTAAACTTCATGCCAAAAAGAATTTGCAAAAGTTATAGATTTTTCGTATTACAGCTTTGAATTGTTGTTACATGCCCCCGTTGGTCAGCAGAGCTAGACCAGGTCCATGAAGGATGGGGTAAGGATACGGCTTCCGTTTTTAAGAGCACCATTTTTTTTAGGTGGAAGACCGATTTTATGCTCAACACACATGCCATAAGGACCCGTTTATAGGGTAGGCATTCATTCATAACTCACTTTCACACACACACACAGAAAGGACAATGACATGAGAGAGAGAAAGTACGCCCATGCCCCAGCCGGGACTCGAACCCGGGGCCACCGCATCACGGTCAGACGTCGCTGACCACTAGACGAGGTGGCCGGCACAGCTTTGAATTTGTTGCAGGGGACTGTTTGAAAAATTCCGGACAGAATTGACATGACAATTTTAAGTTTTAGAAATACGTAATTATACCTTATTTCATAAGAAAAATATAGCTTAATTATTCTATTTTTAGATATTAATTGCCAAATTTATGTAGTGTTAATAGGTTTTTTGAAATACTGTCTTTAACAGTTAAACTATGGGATTGGGACAGCCAGGGGACTGTTTTTGGCGCTTAGATAATTTCTAGAAAAAAAAAATTAAATTGTTATCTCTCCAAATACAATTGGGCCACAAAGTATTAATGCTTTACTTGTATTTAGAGCGATAATTACTTTATTACACTTTATTATTTTTAAAATACTCAGTCCGGACAGCCAATTACCAGTTTACAGAGAATCGCCCATAAATCTAATTTCTTTAAGAGTAAAAGTACACTAAGAACTTTCACACTCCTTCCAACGGCACTGCCATTGCTGGAAATAATCTGAGATGGTCTGTGAAAGAAAGTAGTTAAGCTCGATTGTCGCTGCAGCCGTAATCTTCTCTCAAATCTCGTACCGTAAAACGCCTCTTGGGTTTGAGGAACAGACGGAAGTCGAAGGGTGTCATATCAGGAGAGTAAGAAGCACTTTGAAAAGCAGGAGTCTGGTTAAAAAAGAAAAAAATGACTAGAAAAAATGTACCCCTGAATTCAAAACTCGTGATTTATGTGTATTCTTTTCCCTGACCACCCACTGCAATATTATTTCCACAGCAAAACAAAGTGATTTTAGTAAATTATGCTTAGTGCGTGAATGTGCTTTTTCAAAAGAAATTGTTCACATCTTTTTCTCTTTGCTATGAAGAAATAAATTAGAAAACGATCAATGGTATAGTTAATTTTTATCCTTTGAGAGGAGCACCGATTCCTCTCCCCCTAAAACCCTCCACTGATCTAACACCTGCCAACTTAGTGTCTTTCCACCGTAAACAAGACAGAAAAAATTAACATAGCAAAGCGAAAGAAACTACATCCAGAACGAAACTAAAAACCTTTCGAAGTTTCTTGAACTGAAATGAAGTGTATCAGCAGCAACTGTATATTTAAAATAACAGCATAAGGGCTTTAGCCAATATCAGTTTCTGTCAACATAGTAACTTCTTTTCAATCTCCAGCTGTCGAGTGAACCATGCCTCCGGGTACTAGTTCCAAAACAAAAAAACTAATGGGGAAAATACCCTCTTAGTAACTAGTAACTCCAGAACAGTCTCCTACGCAGGAAAGGGGGGACAGGTTATTTTTGGGCAAGGACAAAAAGCGGAAAGAATGGCCGAGGAAGGGAAATAGTTTTCGGCACATTTACCATATATAAAGTGGTGTTGAAAAAAAACAAGAACAAAGTTTCCACCCGGGGGGGGGACGTTAGGAATTTTTCGAGAGTAACATCTATGAGCGTGGTAATGACACAAGCTTCATCAGAACGATATGTTTCAACCGTACTGGGCAGACAGGAAGCTGCCGTTTGGCCAGGTGGATTAATACTAAGAGGCATACCATAAAATACTTTCGGGGGGAAAAATCCCAAATCTGGCTGCACGTTTGGGGGATGGCCTGGGTGAAACCTTTACAAAGCCACCG
>JAXGGA010016033.1:0-27609 GCA_038373865.1 Uloborus plumipes
TTTTTTGTTTTTTTTTTTTTTTCAGCCAATCGCTATCGCCTGGAAAAATTTTTAACCTTTTTCTTCCTATAACCTTTTTTTTAAATGAAAGTTTTAAATGTAGATAAGAAAAGGTCTTATTTTTTTCAGTTTATTTCATTCGTATAGACATTATTTTTAAATACATATGAATATATTTAAAAACACATAATTTATCTCCGAAACAAATAAAGCTACTTTTAATATGTATTTCTTCAAAACTACACTTTTTCTGAAAATAAAATAAATAATCTGGTTTATTTTCGCTACTTTAACATTCATTATACATTTCCCATTTATATTCCTGTCCTTTCCAGGACGATTCGTTACATTTTTATTTACTTTTTACAGACTTATACTCAATCTTGTAGCCTTCTAACACAAGAGAAGTCTTTGAAAACACATTTGTTCTGCGGATTATCCTAGTAACATTTTCTGTAAACAATGTTCTCAAAGAAGTTTGATATTTTTTCTTCCTTTCACACGAGCTATAGTAGAGCTTTCATGTTTTACAGTAACATCTGAGGTGCAAATATGCACCGATAAGTAACAATAAAACTATCGGTAAACTTTTAAATATATTCCTGCCAAGTTAAATTAAAAGTCATTGTGGAAAGTATTCATTTTACAGGAAAATTGCATGCGAAAAAAAAGTATAACTTGAGATGCAACTGTTGAGTGGCTTTGAGGAGTTCAGGTGTCTTTCAAAAGGTTTTATAAAAGATAACACTTGAAAGTTCTTAGAAAAATTTCATTTTTTTCTTACATAATTGAAAATTACCTGACATACACATTATAAGTTTAAATGTCTAAAATGTGTTACAGTCATGTATATAAATAAACACACACACACACACATAGTCTAACTATTGTAATTGCTTGTATCAACACATAATTAACCCTGGTTAATAAAAGAATCACTATTTTCTAATCATTTTGTTTCATCTATATGCAAGAAAACAATGAATTTCTTAATTGCACTTTTACATTAAAATCGTTTTCGAATCGTGTATATGTGAATTCAATCTTCAAATAAAAAATTCTTTTAAAGAAGGTTTGTTTTCCTCTTTTTAAATGGGACAGTATTTTAAGTCTTAGTTTTACTTTTTGCTCCCTTTATTTTATTTTTCTTTTGGGTAAAAAGCGTAGCATTTTACAAGCATCACATGCATAACTAAGCATAAATTTTTTATGCTGCGAAGTAGCAAGATCTTCCGAAAAAAAAAAAAAAAAACTTTTGTTTTTTACTCCTGAAAACATAACAGCTGCTAGAGAAGAAACATTTTATAAAAGAATTTCCAGCACTAAAACCTTTGTTTTCTTTATTTTCTTCTTTTTTATGAGTATATTTTTATTGAAATTTCTGAAGAAGAATGTTCGAATAAGATCTGCTTTCTGAAGAGAAAATTTCTATGTCCTTCGGTAGTTTTATTATTTATGTTTTTTTTTTTTTTTACTACTAGCATTATTTCTTTATTTAATGTGAAATTACAACTATAGTTTCTAATTGGTACCTCAAGTGTCTCAAGGAATTGTATCAGACGAAGTTCGCGTCGAGATTTTTTTTTGGATGCTAATTGCCTGGACGAAAATATCTGTTTGGATAACTGAAAAGGTTGGCTGGCTATCATATTTGCATATTGAATTGATGAAAATTAGGCAAACTGTAAACAGACGACAATATGATATTTTGAGCATATATAATGCAAAGAAAAAATGCTGAAAAATGAAGTAATATCAAGAAAAGAGTTAGTAGAAGCTGCTTAATATGATCACATTTGGACGCAAGTGCCTTGATAACAAAAACCGATTGGATATATAATAAACGGTAGAAGTTAAATGGTAGTTTCTGCTGATAACTTTGATTCATGTGTTCTTGATATGAATTAAATGTAGTTAAAGTACGAAATATGGTATTAAAGAAAACACATCAAACTAATACAATGGATAAATTAGTGACTTGCAGAGAAGAAATCGTCGGTTGCTATTTCTATGCTGTCTTTGAGCTGGAGTTCATTTATAAAACGTTCATACTGCTTACGAAACTACTCACATTTGAAAAACAGTCAAACCCTCCTCCCCAATCACACTTGTGTATTACTGGTCATTTGAAACCGATGTTAAAGTTTAATCTCTCGTTTTTTTTTTTTTTTTTTTTTTTTTTGTCACTGATTTAAGAAAAATAATTTTCTGAAATTGATAACAATAAACTAAATTTTTATCACAAAAAAGATAGTTTTCGAATATACTTATACGCAACCAGACGGGACTTGGTGCTTCTGATAACATTAAAATATATTTACTACCAAAAAAGAAATCAAGAGAAAGAATGAAAATAAAATAAGTGTGTGGTGGGTACATGACTTCATGAAACTTCACTGAACACTCTACGAAAATTCGCTAAGTCCAGCGCCTCTCCCTTCCCCGATTTGACGAAGAAAACTAAATGGAATCGTCCGGCCGCGCAAAGAGAAGCAGCAGTTTTTGGCAAAGGAGAACGAAGACAGGATGTATCTGACGCACCCCCAATTTACGAGCACAGGGGAATTCGGACTCCTCCCACGACGGGAAGAAAAAGGTCACGGTTGCAGGGAAGGGCTGTGATGAGCCTGGATGAAATCAATTAAGGAGAGAAAAAGCAGCTAAAAAGAAGACATAGGGGGATCTGGCAAGGGAGGTGAAGGAAAGAAGTAAAGTGAAGCCAAACGACACACAACAGGAGATATAAGGAGCTGCACCACAGATTGCGAGAGGCTTCTTCTGATTCTTTTAAAAGATTTTGGTAGAGATTGTGAGGACCAGTCGATTTTGTGAACGGATATGGGGCCAGTTTTGTGTGTCTCTGGATATTAAAATTTTGAGCACCAATTCTGGTACCCAATCATCCGAGGTGTGATGTACAGCATCAACGACTTAAAGATATTGTTGGTACAAAGATGAAGGAGATTGTAAAGAACCAGAAATGTTGTTAATAACCAATGAATAAACCTGAGTGTACACCCCATACGGTGAGTTTGTTTTTTTTTTGATGATGTATTCTTGCATTTTCTGAACGCCGAGCCAGAGTATTTCACTCCAATGCAATGTACAGTTGTTTTTTTTTTATGTCGTGTTTAATTGCGGAATGTAAGTGAGCAATTTTTACTGTTCGAGAATTTAACTTTATAATTTGTTTTTTTTCATCTAGTCTTATTATAATGTTTTGTGGATTTTTAAACACTAACGATCACGCGGCCTAATGTAATCATTTTCCAAATTTAATGTCATTTGCTCACTGCTTTCCAGATGAGGTTGTTTTTCGTTAGAAATTGGAGCAATGCTTGAGGCTATTTTCTTTTCCTTTTCAGCAGAATATTTATCTTTTTTCTTTCAGCAGAATTAATTGGGAATTTCAGTTTTTACTTTCTTCTATATCTAATATATAGAAGAAAGTATTGGTTTCGTGAAAATTTTCGAATGTCGAATTTTGACGGATTTGCACGTTTTGAGGTGCGCTGAGTCCATTTCGACCATTTTTGGAAAATGTCTGTCTGTGTGTCTGTCTGTGTGTCTGTCTGTCTGTGTGTGAGTCTGTATGTGTGTGACCAGTTTTTGTGGCCGCGCTAGAGCAAAAACTACTGCATGAAATCGAACAAAAATTTTTGCACATATGTACCACCATGTGAACTGGTGCACCTGACTTTGTTTAGCGAATTCCTCCAAGGGGGGTGGAGCAATCGCACGTGTTCTGCGCGGGGGTGATTGCTATATCTCAGGAAGTAAAAGGCGGAATCAAACGAAAATTGGTCCATAGGTAGACCCTACTGAGTACAAGTGCTGATTCAATTTGTTTGTCAATATCTTGAAGGGGGGTGGAGCAATCGCACGTGTTCTGCGCGGGGGTGATTGCTATATCTCAAGAAGTAACCGGCGGAATCAAACGAAAATTGGTTTATAGGTAGACCCTACTGAGTACAGGCGCTGATTCAATTTGTTTGTCAATATCTCGAAGGGGGGTGGAGCAATCGCACGTGTTTTGCTCGGGGGTGACTGCTATATCTCAGGAAGTTACCGGCGGAATCAAACGAAAATTGGTTTATAGGTAGACCCTACTGAGTACAGGTGTTGATTTGATTTGTTTGTCAATATCTCATAGGGGGGTGGAGCAATCGCACGTGTTCTGCGCGGGGGTGACTGCTATATCTCAGAAAGTAACCGGCGGAATCAAACGAAAATAGGTCCATAGGTAGACCCTATTGAGTACAAGTGCTGATTCAATTTCTGTGTCAATATCTCAAAGGGGGGTGGAGCAATCAAAAGTGCTTATTTTGTCATTGCACCTACTGTATCTCGGGAAATATTGCTGCGATTTGAATGAAATTTGGAATAACACTAACCCAATATGGAAGCAAGCATCGATTAAATTTTGGCGCCAATCGCCCCAGGGGGAGGGTGGGGTGATTTTTGCGCTTAGTCAACAATATGAAAAATTAATTCATTAAAAAATCGCTTTCACGCTATTTAATTATCAAAACAGCTGAAAACTTTCAATGATTTGAAATTTTTAACTATTGCCAATTTCTTTTTACTAAAAATAAAATGTTTGCAATTAATCTAAACAAGGCTTTTGCAATGATTTCCAATTTCGCTCATTGATTCTGCATTTGCCGGGTTATTACGATAGTTGGGAAATTGGAGCTGTCTCCAATTATTCGAGCGAGTACGTATTTTTAATTCACCGAACCGTACTTATATATTATTTTGATGTAACAGTATTATCATTACAGCATTTTAGTTTATAAAACAAACTTTTACATTAAAAGGTCAGTACTGTACGCAAAAATTAGGACATATCAAGACAGGATACTTTTTGTCAGAATTGAAGTAGAACTAATAAGTCAAGAAGTATACGAATAAAAGGTAAATAATACTGGAAAAAACCAGCGAAACGATTGAGGGAACTCAATGAAGCTTTTTTTTTTTTTTTTTTTTGAGTTTTCTACGCAAGTTATAATAAGCGTGAAAAAATAACAAACGCGGAAGATGAAGGAAATTAAAATACTTTCATTATGCCTCTTCGAGAATCACGCAAAAAACGGAATTTTCAATGCAGTTTAAGTCAAACGTTTGTTAAGAAATTAATAGTGAGAGATATCAAAACACGTAACTGGCATTATTCTGCATAATCCGAGAAAGATAAAATGCTTTAAAGGGACACCTTTTATCGTCTGCGAAAAATTTATCAACGAGTGGAAAATCGATTAAAAAAGATTAAAAAAATTGACGCAAAAAAAGTGGGAACTGCTTTTGGCCTCCATACAAAATATTTATTTTTGATGTCATTTGAAGCGCAGACGATTTTTTTTAGAATCGATGCGCGTTCATTGTTTAACGGTTGTTAATTTGATTTGAGAAATGTTCTTTTGTGATGCTTGATTAAAGATTGGACCTGCTGCAAGAATACGTAGCTATGCTTTAATTTTATTATTTATAATATCAATTTTTGTTAAATAATTTTTTATTGATTAATATATTTCGTTACTGCTATTTTAATTATTAACAACACCTTCTGCTGTGATTTCATCACAGAACATTACTGTTGTTCTGTGAGATCGTAAATTTTTCATAATTAACGATTTTGTTTAAAAAACAATAATTTCTCATTTTTGGTGTATTTGTTTTAACTGTATAAAGATTTTATTAACATATTTGTAAACATATTTTTCTTCTTGATTAAGCATTTGTGTTTTGTAATTCTAATTCCATAGCGTGGAAAATTTCTGATATTATCATAATTTAGTCGGTTGATTTAGGTTCTGTGCTAATTTTTGCGTAACAAATTTTTTGAATGCATATTTAGCGTTATTTCGCTCATTTCCCTAGTTTTCTTTTTAAAAGAAATTATTTAGGTTTTTTTTTTCTGTTTGAATTTAAGGATATTGCGTTAAAAATAGAAAGAATAACAGCACCTTCTGCTGTGATTTCATCACAGAACATTACTGTTGTTCTGTGAGATCGTAAATTTTTCATAATTAACGATTTTGTTTAAAAAACAATTTTTCATTTTTGGTGTATTTGTTTTAATTGTATAAAGATTTCATTATTGTAAACATATTTTTCTTCTTGATTAAGTATTTGTGTTTTGTAATTCTAATTTCATAGCGTGGCAAATTTCTGATGTTATCATAATTTAGTCGGTTGATTTAGGTTCTGTGCTAAGTTTTGCGTAACAATTTTTTTGAATGCATATTTAGCGTTATTTCGCTCATTTCCATAGTTTTCTTTTTAAGAAATTATTTAGGTTTTTTTTTACTTTCTTCTATATCTAATATATAGAAGAAAGTATTGGTTTCGTGAAAATTTTCGAATGTCGAATTTTGACGGATTTGCACGTTTTGAGGTGCGCTGAGTCCATTTCGACCATTTTTGGAAAATGTCTGTCTGTGTGTCTGTCTGTGTGTCTGTCTGTCTGTGTGTGAGTCTGTATGTGTGTGACCAGTTTTTGTGGCCGCGCTAGAGCAAAAACTACTGCATGAAATCGAACAAAAATTTTTGCACATATGTACCACCATGTGAACTGGTGCACCTGACTTTGTTTAGCGAATTCCTCCAAGGGGGGTGGAGCAATCGCACGTGCTCTGCGCGGGGGTGATTGCTATATCTCAGGAAGTAACCGGCGGAATCAAACGAAAATTGGTCCATAGGTAGACCCTACTGAGTACAGGTGCTGATTCAATTTGTTTGTCAATATCTTGAAGGGGGGTGGAGCAATCGCACGTGTTCTGCGCGGGGGTGATTGCTATATCTCAAGAAGTAATCGGCGGAATCAAACGAAAATTGGTTTGTAGGTAGACCCTACTGAGTACAGGAGCTGATTCAATTTGTTTGTCAATATCTCGAAGGGGGGTGGAGCAATCGCACGTGTTCTGCGCGGGGGTGACTGCTATATCTCAGGAAGTTACCGGCGGAATCAAACGAAAATTGGTCCATAGGTAGACCCTACTGAGTACAGGTGTTGATTTGATTTGTTTGTCAATATCTCGAAGGGGGGTGGAGCAATCGCACGTGTTCTGCGTGGGGGTGACTGCTATATCTCAGAAAGTAACCGGCAGAATCAAACGAAAATAGGTTCATAGGTAGACCCTATTGAGTACAAAAGCTGATTCAATTTGTGTGTCAATATCTCAAAGGGGGGTGGAGCAATCAAAAGTGCTTATTTTGTCATTGCACCTACTGTATCTCGGGAAATATTGCTGCGATTTGAATGAAATTTGGAATAACACTAACTCATTCTGGAAGCAAGCATCGATTAAATTTTGGCGCCAATCGCCCCAGGGGGAGGGTGGGGTGATTTTTGCGCTTAGTCAACAATGCGAAAAATTAATTCATTAAAAAATCGCTTTCACGCTATTTAATTATCAAAACAGCTGAAAACTTTCAATGATTTGAAATTTTTAACTATTGCCAATTTCTTTTTACTAAAAATAAAATGTTTGCAATTAATCTAAACAAGGCTTTTGCAATGATTTCCAATTTCGCTCATTGATTCTGCATTTGCCGGGTTATTACGATAATTGGGAAATTGGAGCTGCTGTCTCCAATTATTCTGGCGAGTACGTATTTTATTTTGTAACCGGAATTCATAAGATAGATATAGAAGAAAGTTTCGTGACGGCCACGACAGCTAGTTAATTATGTTTTAAATTATGTTAGGAGGTAAATTAGTGAAGATTATAGAATGGATGATTATGACATTTTAATTAACTTTTTAACTTACTACACCACAGTTGGTGCATCGGACCAAGCGTTCAGAAATGCAACATTTTAATTCATGGTGCAACATAATTAAATAATGGTAGATTTAAATAATGTTGAAATATATTCTTGTAATACTATATGATGATTTTTGCAAATGATAAGTAAATTTTTGCACCTGAATTAAAATGGGGGTTTTTGTTTTTAACTGCATTTTGGTATAATTTCATTATTCAGCCTATTGGGATTTATTTTTGTGATTTTATTTATGTTAAAATGGCTCCTCGTAAACAGAATAAACAATCGAGGGAGAGGGAATTAAATGACCTCTCATTATCGCTTTCTACAATGGTAAACAATGAAGATAATGAAATTAGAAAGCAAAGTTCTTCAAAATCATTCCAATTTACCATACAAAATTTTACTGGAGAACTAGACAATGTAGAATGGTTTATTAGTCAAGTAACAGAATTAAGTAAACTTAATGGGTGGAGTGATGAAGTCACCCTTTGCTTTTTAAAAAGTAAATTAGGAGGTATAGCTCAGAAGTACTATGCGAGCTCACCATCTTGCGCCAACATTAAGACTTTTGCCGAGGCATGTGACAAATTGAGAAATTATTTCAAATGTCAGGAAAGTGCAGCGAGTAATTTGTTGGCTTTTCAATCTATTAAATTGCTTGACGGTGAAACTATTCAAAATTTGGCGTACAGATTGGAGGTCATGGCACATAAAGTGTACCCCTTCATCACTGATAGCAAGGCCTTGTCGCAGATTAAATCAATTCAATTTTTGGCTGCGCTACCCATTAGTTTAAAAGAAAAGGTTATAGGCGAGCCAACTGATAATTTTGAAGCATTGGTTCAAAAGACCCAACATGTTGCAACTCTGCAACAGGCTCTGTGTCAAGCTAATGTTATGACTTGTGCTGCGGTGTATCAACCTCCCCAGAGGGATGAGGTGCACGAATTAAGAAAACAGGTAGAAAACCTGTCTTTAATTGTAAAAGCACAAGCGACTGCATGTGGGCTTTGTAAACAACCCCATGCACTGAAAGAATGTGACCTTTTTAAAGCTATGCTCCCTAACGGTGACCAAAAGATGGTACACCAGAACGTAAGACCTAATCGTCCGCAAAGTTTTAACCAGGAGAATAGGCAACATTTTAGGGGCAATTTGCCTTTTTGTACTTTTTGTGGTCGAAATAACCACTTTATGTCAACCTGTAGGATATATTTGGCACAAAATAGAGGGCAATCGGTGCCTCAGGGTTTTTTTAGAAATGAACACGGTACAACTCAGGATCAACAATTTCAATCAAATCCTGCGAATACAAATAGAACATTTAGAGACAGAGGATCTTTTCAACCCGAAAATTTAAACTCCAACAGAGGCAGATTTTAGGTGACAGTTCTGTCTCTTTGGGAAATGATGGGTCACCACCAGAAATACATACTGGCAATATTACTTATAGTAATAGAAATAAGCATTGCATAAGTAATAGTGATATTAAAAATGAAAAATGGAATAAAGATGAGAATAAATGTTTTGGAATAGGGGAAAACAAGGGAAACGTGAGTGAAAATGCTGGGATGAGTACTATACAATTTGATACAAAATGGCCCCCAAACAAATTGGTAAATGTATTAAATTCTGGGCCTTTGCCAATTATTCCTGTGTTGTTTAATAGGGTGTCATGTGAATTTTTGCTCGATTCAGGGTCTTCGGTGTCATTGATTACTAAACATGTTTTTGAAATGATTAAAGAACATTCAAAGGTGAGGTATTTATCAAGAACAGTACAAATTCGCACAGTTAATTCACAATTGTCGTTCTCGGCATGTGTAGAAATGTCATTTAAAATTCATAAAGTCTTTCACAGACATGTATTCTATATTGCTGATTTTAAAAATGACCATTATGATGGTATTTTGGGATTCGATTTCTTAAAAAAATATAATGTCATTTTGGATTCTAAAAAGAATATTGTAAAATTTGAGAATTTTTACTTGCCTTTAAATTTTTCCAGCCAAAATGAAGTAAATAGCTTGTCAAAGGAAAGTAATGAAGTGGTCTTAGCGCGAAAAGTGATGGTACCACCTGGGGAATCAGTCCAAATTCTGCTAAATAGCAAAGGTAACATTTCTGATAATTTAGTTTCTTTTACACCTACTGTTCATGAATATAACATTGAGTTACACCACTCTCTGCATAACATACAAAATAATCAGTTTTCTACTTATGTCACAAATTTAAGCAATAAGACTATTCACATTAACAAGAACCGAATAATGGGGAAAATTGATACTGATATTGAATTAGTGCATAATTATGATAAAGCAGGGAATAAGGGAGTTAACGAGGAAATTTGTAATGTTATTACTGCTTCGGATGAAATTATTGCTCTTAGAAAAGCCGAATTGTCTCCATCTGATTTTCAACTTGATCATTTGGAACCTGAACAAAAACAAATTTTCCTTGACCTATTAATGAATAAATTTCAAGCTTTTTCAAAGTCAGTTAAAACCCTTGGCCATTGCGACAGGGTGGTTCCACAGATTACTCTTAAAAATTTAAATCCTCTGAAAACCCTTCCTTTTCCTGTCCCTCAGGCACTTCAACAAGAACTAAGAGATCAAATTAATGAGTTATTAGAAGCTCAAATTATCGAGCGTGCAAATTCGCATTGGAGTGCTCCACTTCTACTAGTTAAAAAAAAAAAAAATGGACCCCTCGGATCCCTCGGCAAAACCTAAATATAGAATGGCACTGGATCTCAGATTATTGAACTCTGCAATACAAAATTCAGCATACCCACTCCCCCGGATTTCCACACTAATCAACAGCATTTCTGCTTATAAATATTATTGTGTGTTAGATCTGAAGAATGCTTTTTGGCAAATTGCCCTCCCTGAACACTTGCAAGATTACACTACTTTTGTTACCCCATTTGGCTCATTCAGATCAAAGAGGATGGTTTTTGGGCTAAAGACAAGTGCTTCCACATTTCAGGAACTCTCCGATTCCCTGTGTCAGGAGTTACAATGTAAAAACATTACTGGTATTTTTTGCTATATGGATGACTACATTGTCTGTGGAAATTCATTTGATCAGGTTCTTGAGAGAGTTACGGCATTGTTAGATGTATTAATTGCTCACAACATTACCCTGTCTCCATCCAAATGTGTTTTCTTTAAAGATGTGATAGATTACTTGGGATTTAATATATCTCATAATTCCATTAAGCCCATATCATCCAATATTTCTAAGATTACTGCATTCCAACCCCCTACTACTGTTAAACAAGTCAGGAAATTCTTAGGATTGTGTGGATTTTATAGATCTCTTATTCCTGAGTATGCTAAATTAACAGATTGTCTCACTGACTTAACGAGAAAGAATTCAAAATTTAATTGGAATGCCAAACATCAATTTGCCTTTGAAAAATTACAACAAATTTTCTTTTCACAACCCTTTGTCAAATTACCTGATTGGAATAAGGATTTCTTTTTGCAAACTGATGCAAGTTACTCTGGTATTTGTGCGGTTCTGTTACAAGAGTATGAGGATGGGTATCACCCAGTTTCATATTACAGTAAAGGGTTAAATAAAGCTGAGAAAAATTACCCGCCTATAAAACTTGAATTGTATGCTATTTACAAGGGTATGATGGCATTTAAGGACTACATTTTTCACAGAAAAGTTAGAATTTTGAGCGATAGTAAACCTTTGAAACATTATAAGAAAACTACATCTCCGGCAGCTATAGAAACACGTTGGTTAATGGCCATTAGTGAATTTGAATATGAAATAGAATATTTACCAGGGGAAGAAAATATTCTTGCGGACTATGGTTCAAGGGCCCCTGATCCTGATTTTAAGCAATCTGCTATTAAGGATACTGCGGAAGGTCCCATTATCCCATTTACTGAGTTAGGAGAACATGATTTGGTTAATGCACTTGAGCAATCGGATACACCAATGGAAATTTCTAAGGATACACTATTACAGGAGCAAAAAGCAGATACCAATGTTCAGGAAATTATCTCCATGCTAAAGTCTGGCTCTTTAATTAATGCAAATAAAGTTCAGAATTTTTTTGTATCACCTCTTTCTGGTTTATTAATGTATAAAAATAACAAAACTAAAGACAGTGGTTGTATAGTGGTTCCCGAGTCATTAAAAGCTAAAGTACTAAAAATTGCTCATGTTTCTCACACGGGGATTCACAAAACTTTTGAGATTGTGTCTAGATCCTATTTTTGGAAAGGTATGTTTGGCAGTGTGCAAAATTATGTGTTGTCATGTGAAGAGTGTATTAAAAACAAACCTTATAATAACAAACCAAGTAGATTTGGGGATGTTCCTATTCCAGACAAAGTTAATGATATTGTAAGTTTAGATATTCTGGGCCCTATAAAGCACTATGGAAATGTATTGACAATTTTAGATCATTATTCTAAACATGCTATGTTCTATCCGTTGACCAATATTACGGCGGAAACAGTGGCCAAACACTTTATTAATTATATTGCTACATTTGGTAGGATGGCCTTAGTGCTCACAGACAGGGGTAAACAATTTATCTCTGAGGTTTTTGACAAGGTAAACAAAGCGCTAGGTATAGTACCCTCTCACACGTCTCCATTTAACCCAAAATGTAACGGGCAAAGTGAACGTATAAACTCAGCAGCCAAGGCGGCAATTATTAGTTTAACTGAGAAAGGTGTGTCATTTCAAAATGCTATCCTGATTCATCAGTCTATGTATAATGGGACAATTCATAGTACAACTGGGTTCACACCCAACATGCTTCATTTTGGCAGAAATCTGTCTTTGGTGTTTGATACGTATAATGAAAATATTCAACCTATACAATTAGATAAAGCTCATTATCTTAATGAGGTGTTAACTGATTTGAAAATAACTAATGAAACAGCCTATAGTAACCTTAAAGACAAGCGAGCTTCACAAAACAACAAACAATTTCAGCGTTCAAGTGTTAGAAATGTTAAGGAAGGAGATATTGTTTACTTGAGAGCAAAGTATGGTTTTAAGTCAACATTTACAGGCCCGTATAGTGTTATTCAAAAATTAAATGATTTAAACTACAAGATTCAACTTCTCGATAATCCACATGCTAGGTCTTTTATTGTGCATGTTGACCGGCTAAGAGTAGCCCCTCCTAGGAAACACAATTTAATTAGTCCACAGGAAGTGCAACCTCCTACTGTACCTAAATACTATTTACGTTCCCATTCATAAGCTAGTGTAGGTCCCTCGGGAAAATTTTTGTTCTTGGGGACATGTCTGTGCCAGTGATTTTTAGTATTGTGTTGTTATTGTTGTATGTTTAGTATTGATATGCAGTATGATACTGCTCTTTCTCTCTGAGATAAGAAAGGGGCTTGTTTACAATTGCGTCCTGGGCAATTGTGGTGGTTTTTTTTTTCCTCTATGTTGATAATGTGTACAAACATGGGGATGGTTTATTTGTGTTTATTTAATTCAGCTATGTTCTATTTTTTTTATATACAATGCTCGGGGTATAGTTATTCATAATACAGAATCAAATCTTTGCCTATGAATTGATCATGGTGATTTGATGTTAGTCATTAGTTGTCTGAGAGAATGTGTGTTTACTGCATTTTTGGGGGTAATTTCTGTTCATCAGAGTTAGTATTCAGCAGAGGTGATGGTGTGGCCATTGATTTTAATTATGGCATATCTGTTGATTTTTGATTGGTGTACTGTACACTTTGTTTTATTGTTCATCCACTTGGAAACTCTGTGTTTATGCTGGCGTAAACATTATCCATGGTTGATTTTCTTTGGGGATCAATAATTTGACAATTGCGTGGGTATGTCAATGTGTCATTGTACATTTGTTTTCTTTATAATTACTCCAAGGGTGTTGTTGTATCTAATTAGTTTTTGGTCAGTTTCATAATTTGTTGTAGATGGGCGGTAAAAGATTTGGGTATGCTTAAGGTAGGCGGAAGTACTTTGTTGTTTATACACTTGCCATTACGTGTTTGGGGTGGTTACCACTTATTTCCTCAAGTTCAAAAAAAAAAAAAGAAAAAAAAAAGGAGTAGAAATCTCTAAGTTAATAAGTAGTTGTTTTTTTTTTTTATTTTATTTGTATATTTTTTCCTTTTTGTAAATTCTTCACTTGGTAGAAAATGTAACAGTTAGAAAACCGGTTCAATGGAACCATATACATTTGTATGATGGATAATTATGTTGAAGCTGTATGCATAATAGTTACTGCTAAAGAAAAAGGAAAATGAATTGTCACGTTTAAGTTTTGGTTACATGTTTTTAATGTATGGCTGAATGTTGCCATAGTAGAGTTAGTTTTTAGGTTAAGTATGACACCACATTTTAAATCATGTATGTTAACTATGCTGTCACGGATGGTGTGTTTACCAATATGTGTGAAGTGTTTTGTGAGACTTCAGGTCTTAATAAGAGCAGATGAGGTATCTCTTACAGGTTAAAGAGAAATTTTTCCCGTCCCATTTTGTACAGGCTGTTGGTGAGATTTTACTAACTTGCAGTTGAACATTTGTGGGAATGGGGGGATACTCACCTTGTGGCGGTTTCAATTTTGGTTTGATGTGTAATATCTGTGTTGTGAATGTTGTGTTTTGAAAAAAAAAAAAAAAAAAAAAAAATTTTTTTGGGGTCACATACAAAAATTTTTGTGTCACATGTTAAAAGAGAAAATTTTGTTTGTCATATAGTCAAAATTTTGTTTCTCACATATAAAAAAGAAAATTAATTTTGTTTTTCACTATATATTTATTCATTGAAATTTAAAAGTTTACTATGTTGCAGAATTGGTTCTAATGATAGTAGTGTGCTAGTCTCCACACCGCATGGACTGGTTAGTTTTCTTTTTTTTTTTTCCTTTTTTTTTCTTCTCGTACCACCGGAAGAATGTGGTGGGTACATGACTTCATGAAACTTCACTGAACACTCTACGAAAATTCGCTAAGTCCAGCGCCTCTCCCTTCCCCGATTTGACGAAGAAAACTAAATGGAATCGTCCGGCCGCGCAAAGAGAAGCAGCAGTTTTTGGCAAAGGAGAACGAAGACAGGATGTATCTGACGCACCCCCAATTTACGAGCACAGGGGAATTCGGACTCCTCCCACGACGGGAAGAAAAAGGTCACGGTTGCAGGGAAGGGCTGTGATGAGCCTGGATGAAATCAATTAAGGAGAGAAAAAGCAGCTAAAAAGAAGACATAGGGGGATCTGGCAAGGGAGGTGAAGGAAAGAAGTAAAGTGAAGCCAAACGACACACAACAGGAGATATAAGGAGCTGCACCACAGATTGCGAGAGGCTTCTTCTGATTCTTTTAAAAGATTTTGGTAGAGATTGTGAGGACCAGTCGATTTTGTGAACGGATATGGGGCCAGTTTTGTGTGTCTCTGGATATTAAAATTTTGAGCACCAATTCTGGTACCCAATCATCCGAGGTGTGATGTACAGCATCAACGACTTAAAGATATTGTTGGTACAAAGATGAAGGAGATTGTAAAGAACCAGAAATGTTGTTAATAACCAATGAATAAACCTGAGTGTACACCCCATACGGTGAGTTTGTTTTTTTTTTGATGATGTATTCTTGCATTTTCTGAACGCCGAGCCAGAGTATTTCACTCCAATGCAATGTACAGTTGTTTTTTTTTTATGTCGTGTTTAATTGCGGAATGTAAGTGAGCAATTTTTACTGTTCGAGAATTTAACTTTATAATTTGTTTTTTTTCATCTAGTCTTATTATAATGTTTTGTGGATTTTTAAACACTAACGATCACGCGGCCTAATGTAATCATTTTCCAAATTTAATGTCATTTGCTCACTGCTTTCCAGATGAGGTTGTTTTTCGTTAGAAATTGGAGCAATGCTTGAGGCTATTTTCTTTTCCTTTTCAGCAGAATATTTATCTTTTTTCTTTCAGCAGAATTAATTGGGAATTTCAGTTTTTAATTATGTTTTAAATTATGTTAGGAGGTAAATTAGTGAAGATTATAGAATGGATGATTATGACATTTTAATTAACTTTTTAACTTACTACACCACAAAGTGCTTATTACGTTTTCACTAAACCGATTTTCCTTTCATTAGTGAAGTATGCGGAGTACAAACATAGTCCGTAATTGTTTTCTTATTGCCAGCTTATCCCAAAATCGTTTTTCTTCCATTTATACCTAATTAGTCTGATCTGATAAAACTGTTCTGAGAATGAAAATAATTTCTGGAATTTTTCAATTACTACGGAGCTTACGCTACAGTTAAACTACCAAATATCTAGTTTTACTCTTTATAAATATATATATATATACAGAGAGAGAGAGAAAGATAGAGAGAAAGAAAGAGAGAAATGAAACAGAGAGAGGGAAAGAGAGAAAGAGCTAGAAAGATTTTTAGAGCATTTAAATTTAAACATTAATTTAAATTATTTACGAAACAATATTTTTTATTCAAATTAAGCATTATAACCCAAAAAAGGAATAAAACCTGGACTTGTAGTAGCTAATACCATAGTATGCATAACTTTTCAAAACACATTACTTTATAACTAAAAGAAATAAATAAAAGCTAAGTGGTACATTGTTTTACTTTTGTATTCTATATAGTTCGTATATATGTTTTTTTTTATTCTTTAAAAATGAATTTTTTACTTTTTGTGGATTCTGTTTCTGTCTTATGCAGTAACATGAGAAATCAAAAAGCCTCCTAAGCTTTAGAAATTATTGTACATAGCATAGTGGGTCATTCGCTATAAACCGATTCCGTGATGATAAATTCGATTTTTATCGATTCTCAATGGACTTCAAACTACATTATTAAATTGCTATATTTTTCAATTGCCGAACCAGTTCATTTTAATTATCCTTGTAAATTCTAGATGGGCTTGCTCAGTGACGGAATTTGTATTCATTCTGTGATAATGTGGATCCACATATGAAGATCTTATGGACAAATATCTTGATACTAGCATAAGAAGAAATTGCGGAGTATTTGCTATTTTAGATTTTTTTTCTAAAATTTCAGTCAACTTCAAGATCTTCTATCTTCATAACAAGAGCACGAGAAGAAACATTTTTTGTCAAAATTTTGTTTCATGTTAATCACTATTTATTTTCATTAGTTTCATTATTACACTCATTCTGGGATTGCGCCTTAAGAAATATGTTTCCACTTCAATACTGACCAATACGCGTTCCTTGCGCACCTTGTGATACACATTACATGAAGTTAAAAACTAATAAAAAAGCAGCAAGTTATTGTCCAATAATTACTTGTCTTATTCCAAATACAATGTTTCTTTCACTAGAAAACATAGTACTAAAAAAGGTAAACAAGCAAAAGTAATTAAATCTTTATTTCACACACGTACTCGTTTTCAGCGACAATATACTAAAAACTCACTATTATTTTGTTTAAAAAAATTAATTGAAAAAATTACTCAAAAATTAATGACCAATAAATGTGAAAAGAAAGATGGCATTTAAAATAATTTCCAATGCATAAATAGCATAAAGTAATGAAATAAAATGGATTACTTTTGAGCATCTATAAAATGATAATTTGCCAATATTCCTGAAAAGCAGCAGAATAAATAATAATAATAATATTTTGAAGATATTATTGCCTAAGACATCACACTTCCCCATGTATGTGACACTATCCAAATAAACTTGTTAAACATTTCAAAGAAAATGTTCGCTTTATTTTTACCTGCCTGCATAGCTAATAACAAAAGGTACGGAAACAACCGATAAATATTTAATGTCACAATCGCTTAAGTACAATTTATTGCCTTTGCAATATTCTTTAAAATACAAAAGATTCCTTTGTGCGCATTAACAATAGATTTTATTGTATGGATTTCCTACACGTAGTTCTTTTATAGGTAGTGCATTTCTTCAATGACACACATTGAAACTTTTATAATTGCATAATATCTTTATGGTGAAGGTCATAGTATTATAGTATTGTAATAAACGTTTAGAAATTAGAGCAATTTTTGTCTGTCTATTAATTGAGCAACCATTATTTTAGCTGGATATTAGTAAACTAGAACTGAAATATTTATGTTTGGAAACATAAATGATTAATTATTTAGAGCATACCTTGTCAATTCCACTGAATGTAAATTCAGTTGTCAATAATATGTAGTTCAGTTTGAATGGTAATGATTTTTTTTTTATTTCTTCGTATTAAAAACAGCTACTAACAAAATATTTTTTAATGTAAAAATCGAATAAAAACTTACGCTCAATGTTAATAATCTATTAATATCCATCTATAATTTAAGTAGTTCATCCCAATAATATTCTGATTCAATGTTACTCTAGTTGTTTTTCATGATTTATCAAGATATGCAAAGATAAGATATAATTTGCATAGAGCAATGTTAGAGCAATGCTTTCCCCTTCAAATAAAAATAATTACTGTGTATCTGCCAAAAACTGAAAAAAAATAGAGATGGAGGGTAACTATCTCTAAAAAGGGTTGGGTGAGGAGGAAAAACAGGTTTTATTTGGATTTAAAGGGTCATTTTGCATACAGGGCTTGATCAATCCGACTTATTCCCCAAGTCCTGGTAATATTTGGTGCTCCTCTCACAAGAAAATCTGCATATTTTCAAAGTACTAGTTTCCAAAAATAGGAAGAAAGAGTGAAATATACCCTATTTCGGTCACTCATAAAACTGTGGGGCCCAAGTCCACGGACCTACAGGGCTGCTGTTGACATAAATATCACCAAGAATAATATCCGCATCATTTTTTTTTTTAACCTACAGTGATATTTGATTCAGTCGAATCGGAAGAACTATTTTTTTCTACGTATGATAAAATTTGTTCTGAACTTCCAATTTATTCACAACTCAATTTACAACCTTTTTTAACGAACTTGGGTGCAATTCTAAGCCATTCACAAGTTTTTCTTGTTGGAAGTTGAGAAGTGATTTAATTTTTGTCTGTTGCCATCTTCTATTTGTTAACAAGTAAAATGAAACCTGAGCCAGACTTTTTAAATGATTTTATAATTTTCGCTGTCAATTATCTTTTGCGTTTAGCAAAACTTAACCATAGCGATTATTCGTACAGAGAAGTCTTTATGAAAAGGATATAAAAAAAACATGGCTGTCACAACTTACCAGTTTGGCATTGTTTTAATGGTACTCAGTATCAAGCATTGCATGAAACAAAACAATAAACTGAAAACTGAAGAAGTCCCTGGAATTAGCAAAAAGTAATTTATTACGCACTGCAAAAAATACGTTGTAGTTTTTACTGAAAAACGAGGTTTCAGTTTTAAAAGCGTAGTTATAAACTGTAAAACTAGCTATTTTACAGTTTATTACAGTAAAGCTAGTAATTTCAGTTTATTACGGGAAAATTTGCTATTTTACAGCTCAGTATAGTAATAAAGTTAGCTGTATTATGCTGTAAAAACATTAGTGTAATACTGGCAGCAGAGGTTCTAGTTTAAAACTGCAAAATGCATAATAATAAACTGTAAAACTGTAAAACTGTAATAATAAACACAGCAATTTTACGGTTCATTACTCTAAACTAGCAATTTTAGTTTAGTACTGCATAACTAGCTATTATCCCAGTATATTACTGTAAAAGTACTTTAAAGTTAGTGATATTATACTGCGAAAACAATATTAATTTTTTACAGTGCACGATTACTTAACCGTTTTGAGCGTTAGATATTTATTTGATATTCCGCAATTCCAATTAGCAGGAATGTTATTTACTGCATTTAATGAGGAAATATGCCTTTTTTTTTCTCATCTGCCTCGGTCAATCCTGCATTCTGAACACAAAATGCGCTCGATAATTATTACTGGCGCGTCTAATTACTTTGCTTTTACCCTCTGTTTATTTATGAAAGACCATAACAGCTTAAGCTCCTCAGATATTGCCGTCATTACTGAAGTTTGTAACTGATTCGTTCCCCTGCTGGAACTGATACGAGACGTACACATGTGCAGTAAAAACATTTTAATATTCAGGACCGGTTTTATGACTGGTTCCGCTTATTCGTTATCGGCGCTACTCGCACACAATGCACGTGACGCGATAAATTTGACTCCCAGGCACCGGAACATTCCGGATTTGCCTGAAGATTATGCGCCGTTTTATTGTATCTTATTCTTGTGCACTATGAAAAGGGGAGCCATTTCTCCTTTCATTCGCTAAAATGAAACTAAAATTACTGGCGGGTTCGGTATGGGAGCCGTTTCTTGAATAAACGCTCGTTTAAAGATGCTTTGTAAACGTTGCAGGCAAGTGCTTCCAAGTTCGCTTCAATAAAATGTTCATTTGGTCGAGCGTTAATAAATGATTTTATTTTCCTCCGATTATATAAGTTTGCAGGAGCACGAAGATGACTTTTCCCTAATATTACTCCTCTCGGGCCTCTAACTTAGGCCTAATTGATCAACATAATGAGATCTTGTGATTTATGAATTGTTCTCATGTGTCATTTTCACGAAAATCTACTTAAGATTGTTTGTTAACCAGTAACTAATTATCTCAAATAATTATATTTTTTGATTTGGGATTCGTCATTTAATTGATCTTACTAGACTATCAAATATTTTTACATAATTGATTTAACAGGATTTAAAAATATATCTTACTTCGGAGCAAGGTTTATATTACATATCTCAGTTGTTAACAACCATTAGGAGTTAAAATGTGATTTAAGACAGTGTTGAAGTATAACAATATGTACTGTCAACTATCTATATTTTTTTGCATAAAAAATTTAAAAACTTGAGGGTGAAAATCCTTAAAAAGAAAACAAAAGAATGTCACATTTTTTCTCCGCTTCAGTGTCCACTCTTTGAGACATTTCATGAAAAAAATATCAAATTACATTTTTTCTGATAACCTCTTGTAATGGACGTCTCAATCAAGATTAGTTAATAATTAGTGTGATGTTCTAATTTATTTTTAGACTCCAGTGTGAATTTTATCCAACTTTGATGAGATGACAAATGCGCTCGACTATTGACTATTCCAGGCTAATGAGTACATAAAAAGGACGAAATTGCGGTCTATAAATGTCATAATCTTTCGATAGGTTTTCTGCGCGTATATACTTAATATGTTTCATGTAAACGAATATGAGTATTATACCTTTTGTGGTTAGTAGCTACTTTGAATTCCAGACAACAAACAAGATAAACGTACAATGTAAAAAAAAAAATGAAAATAATGCACATAAACATTTTAAAGTGACAGTGGAGCTTCTACATCAGGGCAAAAATGATTAATATACAGCAAATAAATCGGTGAAAATGTGTTACTCAACGGTTTTTTTAAACGTGTTGAGTATTTTGTTTCTATTAAAAGGCTTCGTTTTGATTTAAAAGGCAGTATTTTCCAGGTATTTAGCGCCTCATTTTAATTTTTTTCTTTAAATCTTATTTTTGAACAAAGCGTAATTGCTCGTTTTTCATTTCATAAAAGTCTAATTCTATTTCTCGGTTTTTATTTTCTTCTGTTAGATGCTCTTTTTGTTAAATTTGTATTAATGATATAAACGGATTAATCGCTTCAGTTAAGGCGAAATGATAGTTTTAGAATCTTAATCAGAATGATTGTGCGACAGATTGAACTATACTGCAAAAAAAAATTATGTTTTTACAGCATAAAACTGGCAGGAGAAGTTCCAGCTTAAAACTGTAAAAACACAGAACAAAACTGTAAAACTAGCTATTTTACTGTTTATCACTGTTAAACTAGCAATTTTGTATTTTATTTCTGTAAAACTAGCAATTTTACCACACAATTAGCTGTATGATACTGTCAAAACAACAGGATAATGCAGGCAGCAGAGGTTCCAGTTTATTACAGTAAAATAGAAAGTTTAGTTAACTACTCTAAAGCTAGCAATGCTACACTTTATTACTGTAAAATTACTGTAAAATCAGTTGCATTATATTGTGAAAACGACATCCATTTTTTACAGTGTAAAGGGAAGGAATGACGTTAGTGGGCGAAAACGCGAGCTGATCTTGCCCAACCACGTGACAGGGCGGACGTCGCGGTACTTAATAAATAGATGAATCTTCTTCTCTCAAGATACAAAGAGGGAAATAGTATATATAATAAGGCATAAACATAATTTTATTTACAAAAGTATTCAACTCGTGCTTGTACAAAAGTTAATTATTTATTTCTTAGCAAACTATTTTTATTATGAACGGTTTAGCGAGTGTATTTCCCTTTACTATTATATCTAAATATTTTAAACAAATAAAGAAAATAAAGAAAGATAAATTTCTTTCTATTAGTTTTATGAAGTGTTTGGTTGAATTCTGAGTGCATAAATTCTGAATAATTTAATCAAAAGCGCAGATTTCACAATTTATACAATGCTTGAAAAGAAAATCTTTCTAAAAGATGATTTTGGAAGTCTAAAATTGAATAAAGTATTATTAAGCAAATAATTTAGTTAAATTCAGGAAATATTTATAAAAGAAATTTATGTTTTCATTCTTAAAGGCATGGTAAATATACTAGTTTAAATAAGTTATTGCTATAACTAAAATTAAAAGCTCTAATTTTTTGCTAGCAAGCCGTTTACCGTAGTTTAAAATGTTGTAGTATTATAATTTATAAATTTCTACGATTTGTTTCTTCTTTCTTTCTTTTTTTTATGTTATTAGTATGTTAATTAATGGGTCGTTGATGGCTTACATGTTAAATTTACTGACATTTGAAAATAAAATAATAAATAGAATCTAAGTATTCACAATTTTTATTTTCCTTCTCCATAATTAGTGTCAGGTAGATTTTTGCTTTAGAAATAGATTTAAGCTTTACTATTTATAGTTCTTTCTGATGAAAAACCCTCTAGTGTGTATGTTTTCAGTACGAAAGACGACTGTGGGCTGCCGTCCTCGCTCCTTTCAACTGTCTAAACCCAATTCTGAAACCGATTAGCGCCCTGATATTGGTAGCAGCCATTCCTCTAGAGCTTAATGGTTCTTAACAGTTCCTTTCGAGGCTAACGATTTTTTGCAAAAGCTTGTTTCTTCACTCTGTTTGGAGCATAAGTCATTTTTTTTAGTTTCATGAATAACTGGGTAGGGCGGAGGGAAAAAAAGTGATATTTGATAAAATTATTGCAATTTTTGTCAGTTTTGATGTAATAATGGTTAATTATTAACGCAGATATAATTTAAATATCAAATAAACTGTATTTGGAATCGATAACGTAAGATTTATGACCTTTCCACAACTATTTCGCCAAATGTCTGAATGGGAAAGGCTAACAACTATGAAACGAACTTTCGCGAAACTATTTCTTACGAAAAATAGTTACGCATTTTTTTTCGAAACAATAACTCTTTGAATATCGCTCATCCATTATATATAACGGTCTAAATATTATTAATCATTGTCACCGGTACAAATACATCCTCGTCATTATTTATGTTGGCGATTATTTTAACTATTAAATCGAAACAATTTTATGAGGCTAGAAAAATCTTATCGGGTGGGGTGATATTTTACATAAACGTATCTTATAAAATTGGCATTTTTAACATATATTTATTTCATAAATATTATTCATCTGTTTTATTTTTCTCATCAGTTTAGAAGGAGTGTAGTTACCAAGCCTTGAAGGTAAAAATAAAGGACTAATTATATTATTGCTTATAGTTCTTTTTGTGAAAAAAGTTCCTTTAATTGCCTTCCTAAAAGTATATTTAAGTATTTCCTAAACAGGAGAAGAAATTACTAATATTTTCAATAGACTCCATTTTTTTGTAAGTAGATTTAAATAACCAATGTACAGGGATTATAATGCTTTATGTTTCTACTTTTATGAAGTTAATTAATAGACTATGTCTTCAAGTAATTTAATAAAAAGAATATGCGTTTCACCTTTTACAGTTTAAAAAAATAACTTTGCATGGAAAAAATATTTTATTTATATTTATTTATTTAGAAATTATCATAGATTAGAACCACACAGTTGTAGCTATTGATTTATTTTAATGTCACTCTTTTTAAAAAAAATTTTCTTTTTTTAACTAAAATATTACTGATAGATGTGTTCCAAAAACCAATCATTACACTTTCGCTTAGAGTTATATACGTTTGCAAACTTTTATTCAACTCCATACATTATTCTTAGAGTTACTGACCACCAAAACCGCTTAATTTCATACAAATAGACATTTATTGATAATGGTACAAATATGTGTCCTTTAAACGTCTACATGTAAAGATTTCAAAAGTTTTCACGAATACGATAACTTTTTTAAAACATTTTGTTTACTTAAATTGAAGGTCAAAAACGGATACTTTTTTCAGGCAATGAATCTCCAACAAGTTGTGAGATAAACTTACTAATGTTTGAACCGTTATTCCCACACACCTATTTGAGTCGTTGTATAAAGAGTATTACTAAGAATTTCTATACACAATAAAGAAATTTTTCAGAAACATCATTTGTGACTAACTCCTGCTATACACAGATGAGCAGTTTTAGGAAGATAATCAGCACTTAATAAGTTATGCCGAACTTTTACTAGGGGGAAAAAAGTGTCAGAGAAAATTACTGCTAAGTAATAATTATGTTTAATGAACTACACGGTGGATTTAACAAAATGATTTGTAACAAATATTTTTTCACATGAAAAGTTTCTGCTTTACTAATTACGAGTTACTACGAAAGAAGTAATGTGGGAGACGATTTTTTTTTTCTACACCAAGTTCCCGGAAATCCATCGTGGAAGCTAAAAATTAATAATTACGAAAGGGTGTTTTAGTCTTTTTCCGTTTCCGCATTTTATTTAATTACAGTTGAAAGTTTTTGTTTTAGAAAAACCAAATTTAATTATTACTTACAATAGTGCAAAAATAGAAATTAGTGAAACGTGTTCTTTAGTTAATACAAAAGTTAAACCACAACTGCATGTAATACCTATGTTGTCTGATATACGTATATTATACAGTAGTTTTCGCAAACATTTCTTCGATGCGTGTTCCGGTCTTTCACGGTTTTAAACTCTTTGTTATTGAGTATGACCACGCAACATCGTTGAATTTGCTGGCCGCGAAGGTAACTGCACCAAAAACACTTTTTTTTTCAGCGTACACTTGTGCAATCATATATGCTTTTTTCTTTATTAACATCAACTACTTAGTTGTGATGCAATATCAGGGGTCGCAAAGTAATTTCAGGTAGGGTCTGAATACGTTCAAAAGTTTCTTATCGGGGTCCGTCAAAAATAAGAAAAAAAAAACTAGTTTCAGTTGTTACTCACAAAATAATATGAACTATTACAATATTTATACTCACAATTGAATGAAAGAAATAATATTTGCCATCTAGAGCCATTTTTCTTAATCATAAGATCCGCGAGAAGCAGCAAAGTTGGAGATCAATAACTTTAGCCGTTTTGTTCCTCAGAAAGGTTGCTGATTATTAAGTTTAATTTTCCTAAAAATTTGATTTTACTGTTTTTAAGTTAACTATTTTGCTTAAATAGGCGTTAAAAAGTTTAGCACCCTGCTGATAATCTGTATCGTTGGAAAGGGTATTTTTTCTAAAGAAGAAAAATTTTGCCTCATTTCTGTCAGCTAGTTAAAACTGGAAATATAAGTGATTCTATTTGAGTCAAGGCTGAGCCCGATTTAAATTACCTTTTATTTAATAAAATGATCTTTTCATCGAGGTACGTTCAAATAAGTCGTTTTTAGGTGAAATATATATTTTCAAAATATATATCTGAAAAATTGGACGTGTCATATCTTTTAATTGTTCACCGATAATCTTGAAATTTTCTTTTAAAATATTCTTACTCATAGTACTCTGTCAACCGAAAACATTTACTGTTTCATAATTCCGTCTGAAAGGGTTCGGTATTAGGTAAGCATTACTTTTTTCATACGAAAATCAATGCTGAAATTTATCAAACACGATAATTGATTCAGATACTCACAGACTCATTCATCTTAGTTCAGTCTCTATCCATTAGATGCGAGAACTGAAGAGATACGACTTCGTCAATCAAATACAAACTCAAACTTGTTGTATAACTTCGATTCCTTATCTCACATGATAAATATGTTTATGTTTACAAAAATATCCTTAGTGTAAAAATAGTCAACTTATTATGACATCTTGATTCCAATAATGATCCAGGAAGTCTTTAAATAAACTCACAACAGATATTAGAAATAAAAAAACGTATATTGTTTAGAAAACAAAAAATATTGATAAATGGAAAAGTAAATCTATGATTTACTTTCAAGTATGGAAAGTAAATCATATATTTCATTTTAGTAATATTTCATTGCGTTGATGTACTTTTTTTTTTCTTGTAATGACCGGTTAATAGTGAATTTCAACCTATTTTTTATTTACTTAATTTGGAAGTTAAAATTTTTTTGGCCCTGAAAAGTAAGACAGAGCTTGTCTACAAAAGAAAAAAAATGCTCTGCCGTTAATAGTAATGTTACAAATTAATGATGAGAACTAGGTTAACATTGGAATAGCAAAGGAACAAAATCGAATTTTCGAAAAATCTCTATGTCAAAAACTAATTTTGAGCCAAATTTCCTGAAAATAGACCAAACAATTTTGACCCTACGCGTACACCGTACAGGCATCCAGAATCCACACAAACCTTCAGTTTTATTATTAGTAAATACAAGTTTTGAAACATGAAAAGTTGCCTGATTCTTTCCAACTTATTGTAAACTGAGCTTAACTTTTGAGTTTCCGAAAAACATTGTTAGTTTTGATGATTTACTAAATTTCATGTGTAATAGTTTGAAAGATTAAATTGGATATTATTCTCGAATTAAATGTTTTCATATTAGTGTTTTTGAAGAACATTTTGATTACACTTAGAATTTGAATATTAGTTCGAATAGTAGTAGTAGTTAAAATTGAGTTTTCTTAGTTGAGCAGTGAGCAATTTAAAAATCAAAAAATCTACACGCACGAGAAATATAAGGCACAACAATCCTTTTATACCATCCAGAGACAGAAGTTGTGTCCTTGTTATGGACTCATCAGTCTGGACTGAGCAATCACCGAGCTGGAGGCAGATGTCATATCATTTTAACTGAAAGTGCCAACAAATTAGCAGCTAAAATAAAATCAGTACTCCAGCAAGAGACTGCAGCAATGGGACTGTTCAACTCGTCAGTTGACGCATTGCTTAAGTATAAGAACGAAACTGCAATCTCTGGATGGCATGATCTGGCAGTCAGAATTTCACGTGTAGCTTTTCCTTAGTCCTGAGTTAAAGAGGTAACTTATTGCTTACTACAAGCACATATATTTTTTTGAAATGATATAAAAACAGTAAAAGATGTTTTAAAACTTTGTTAGTTACTTATTATTCCGTCTACTGTTTTGTCAAAGCAAAGACTTTGCTGAACATCCAAAGGCAGCCAATAGTGGGTCAGCTCAATTTGATTTGCTCTACTTATTTTGGAAAAATTCTGGGCGAAGATTTTTGGTGAAATTGTATGATTTTAATATTTATTTAGTGATAGTTTTCGATTTTATGAAAATAGATGGCGGAGGAATAAATAAATACCGTTTTGCAATTTCAATATTCTCCTTGTTCGTTTACGTTCGAAATACAGCAACAAACTAATTATTTTGCAAATAGTCTTTATAGCTTTATGTACATAAAGTTTATATAGCTCTACATAAAAATATCACTTTCTCAAAAAGAGTCAGTTTGCAGCGCACAAATGATAAAATTGGCGGAATAATATGTCCTATCATGTATAGCGTAATGACGATGGCACTGATCATCATGAGTTTCAGAAT
>JAXGGA010016034.1:0-27609 GCA_038373865.1 Uloborus plumipes
ATTGTGATCCTCAGATGCATACAGCCGCGGAAATAAAATTTGAAATTTTCAAAATTTTCAAAAATCACCAATCTTTGAAGTGCAATTACTCAAAAAAGCCATTTTTAAAATTTTTGAAAATCGGCTCATTTGAAGCCCATTCATGCTTAATAGAGTTGATATCAATCTGTTCCCATGTTCTTTCTCGGTTGATTTTATATGATTTTTTAAGAGTTGGTATTTTTTGTATTTTCATAAAATCAGAAAATCAAACATATTTCTACTAGTTTTGCCACTTTAATTCATTAAGTAATATATTTCCTTTTAAAAACAAGCTACATATATTTGAATTAAAAATATTTAACTTCATAAAGTTAAAATCGTGCTAAATGCAGCCACCATGACCAGGTGAGTGTATGCCTTTCAAGAAGATAAATCTGTTAGAACAAAATAAGAGAAGTGTAAAACAGAAGATTTACTTTATACATCAACGATTTGCAAAAAGTCTTGTTAAAGTTCTAGGTCATGTATTGAATTTGATTCTCTCACCCGAGTGGTAACATCAGATTGCTATCCCTTCATGTTTAAGTGTACGTCCATGTAAGCGTTGTTATGTTGGACCAACCAATAAATGCCTAGATTGTATACCTACTATAGATTTTATTCGAGCCCATTCTTCTTCTTTTTTTGATCTACAAGCTAGAATCGTTTTTTATTCAACAGCAGAAACGTTATGTTTTTAACTTGATTCGACAAAACAGCAACAGTGACATAGAATCTCGAATAGCATGTAGTGGTTCCTTCTAAAGATTAAATTTTGTAGCATAATTTTTGGATAGTCCTCCAATCGCGTCGCAGGAACTTTTTCCGTGACTTGTAGCCGAAAAAGTCCACTTTATTTCTTGAACTTTGTTATTATTCAATAACTCATGAAATTGATACTTGTTTTTAAAGTGTGCTGCAGCCCCATCAGATATTAACATCTTAAAAAATATGCTGCTTCATATTAGGAAGCTTATATGAAGAAACCAATTACTCGGTTAAAGTGCTGCACATTATACTTGGGTAAATGATATGAAATTCATAAAGATCTTAATTATTACTGTGAAAGTATATTAGTTGGCCTCAAAATGAATTAAAGTGGCAAAACAGTAGAAATATGTTTCATTTTCTGATTTTATGAAAATACAAAAAATACCAACTTTTAAAAAATCATATAAAATCAACCGGAAAAAAACACGGGAACAAATTGATATCAGCTTATTAAGCACTGAATGGGCTTTAAATGGGCCAATTTTCAAAAATTTTAAAAATGGCGTTTTTGAGTAATTAATTGCACTACAAAAATTGGCAATTTTTGAAAATTTTGAAAATTTCAAATTTTATTTCCGTGGCTGTATGCATCTGAGGGTCACAATATAATATGATTAGAAACTACCTTATAAGGGCTTTAGAGTACTATCTTTGTTTAGTAAAAATTTTTTTTTTTCATATGGATAAAAAAAATCACAAAATCGGTAAAAAATCGGCGATAAGGTCATTTTCAAAAAATCATAAAACTTGAACGGGGAAAAAACACCGGATTTCGTATATACCCACTTGTTGGGCATTAAATGGAGTTTAAATGAGCCAATTTTTAGATTTTTAAAAAATGGCCGTTTTGAGTAATTTCACTTTAAATATCGTTATTTTTTGAAAATGTTCAAAATTTCGAACTATATTTCCAAAGCTGTATGCATCTCAGGATTACGATAAAATATACTAAGAAACTACCATATAAGGGCTTCAGAATGCCCCTCTTTTTAGGAAAAAAACTTTTTTTTCATAAGGAAAAAAAATCACAAAATCGGAAAAAATGCAGTTTTTTCACTGCAAAAGTAATTTTTTTTCTGTATCAAAAAATCCCTCTAAATTTTCAAAAATGATCTCTAGTTGATATATAGGTTCTTATTTATACGTAGAAAAAAGAATTTTTCAAAAAAGTTAAATACTTTTGAAATAGGGTCCTTTTCTAATCGAGCACTTTGCTCATTTTTTCCAAAATGGCCGCCGTTGTGCAAAACTTCAATACGCTATAACTGGAGAAATAAAGTTTTTTTCTCAAAATCCTTTGAGGATATTTCATACACCCCTTAGCTCTAAGTTTTTGAAAAAAATCGGCGATGGTCATGGGACAGGCCCTGCTTGTCTCGAAATGGAATGGTTCTTTAGCGATTTTCAAAAATCTACAAAATCGTGCCGAAGAATCGGTGAAAAAACAATATTTGAAATATTCTTTTTTAAAGTATAACTTCACTAAGAAATTATGATGAAGAATTTTATTAACAGTAATCACTTTTCTTGCTCATGAGCGAAATGCTTCACAAAGCATGCTCTGTAATGCCACAGAGGTTTTTTCGATGTCCGAAACTAACGATAAGTACTCACAATTATTTGTATGCAACTTGTATGCCAGCCTCTTGAAACATGTCAGCTTATTGTTATTTTTTTCGCAGTAAAAATCTTAGCTTTTAGCATTATTTCCTCAATTAAAAAAAATGCCAACAAGTCTTCACGTGCCACTCCTACTGCTCTGCCGTGCCACACTATGGCACACGTGGCGCTTGTTGGCCACCCCTGTGCTAAATCATGAGAGAAAAAACATGAGCCCCGATCTAAAATTTTGCATATGGGCATCAGTGGCGCTCAACACTATATCCCAATTCAATGTTTATTTTTCTCGTTTGGTTTTCTAACTGAAAGCAACCATTGCATACTACACAGCAACTTTTCTTGACAACAACATCGTGACGTTAGCCTATGAAAAACGAGCTAGATAAAACGTCACAGCCTACTTGGCGAATCAGAGGAGCTCACTGACTGCTTGTGAGCTCTTATTGGATCCTCCCGTAGTGACGTTCAGTGTCAAGTTAAGTTGCTGTCTTGTATAGTCTTCCTCGTTCTCTCATTTTGCGGGCAGTTAAATACATCAAATAAATTGCGTTCTTCTATCCCACAGGCCGGTCTCTATGGGCTGTTCCTGCTGCTTGCATGGGGCGGCGCCCAACAGGTTATCCGGACTGGTTCCTTAGCAGGGGCGCCCGTGGGCCTCTTCAGTAGAATCGGGCCGGGGGGAGAGGCCGAGAGTGCAGCCTCCTTGGGTGAGTATTGGGGTGGGCCGATAAATGCACAGAACTAATCTGTAAAACTATCAATTTTACAGTTTCTTACTGTAAAGTAAGAAATTTTACAGTTTATTGCCTTATTTAGCAATAGTATACTGTAAAAACAACAGTATAATACCGGCAGCAGAGGTTCCAGTTTAAAACTAAAATGCACGGTAATTAACTGCAAAATTAGCAATTTCACAGTTTATTACTGTAAAATTAGTTATTTTACAGTTTGTTACATTAAAATTAGCTGTATTACACTGTAAAAACAACATTCGTTTTTTACAGTGCAGAGCCGTTGTATAGACAGGCCAACGAATCAAGTTTTTTGGATCTAAGTTATATTTCCTTTTGCTTTCAATTTTTCATTGTTACGGAGCTACACTGTAAAAGTGAATGTTTTTTTTTTTACGGTATAATACAGCTAAATTTATAGTAATGAACTGTAAAAATTACTAATTTTACAGTACTAAACTGTAAAATTGTTCATTTTACTGCAATTAACTGTAAAATTGTTAGTTTACAACAATGAACTGTAAAATTACTAACTTTACAGTGGTAAACTGTAAATATTAATCCCAACAAAAACATAAATGTGAACAAGAAGTTCTGTCAAGAACTAAACGAGCCTACTTTCCCGTGCATCGACATCGGCATTCTAGCATCTAATCAATATTCTCTTGAATATCTGAAACTGAAAATTATGTCAAACATACCTTTATAGCACTTAAAGCTGATTTCTAAAAGCAAAATATACCCCTATCATCAGATGAAATGGACACATAAAAAGTAAATAAACGAGTAAATTAAGTTTTGTCGCACCTTTTAAAGAATGTAACTGTTATAGTTCTTCCGTAGAAAAATTCCACAATCGTTTTCAAAAGAAAAAAAAAATAAACAAATAAAATAAAAGTACAAAGAACTTCAAAACACATTTTATCAAAGAAAGAAAAAAAAAACTCGTTCGTTAATAAAATGTCTTGAATTTTAATCCGTTGCCAGTTGTTAAATATAAATAAAGAATAAAATGCTCTCGTGAATGAAAAATTTTTGTTAACAAAAAAAAAAAAATATCGTCTGCCAAAAAAAAATCATAATAATAATAAATTAAACAAAACAAATAAATAAATAAACAAAAAATCGTCTGCCCAGTCAGTCATTTTGTTCTGAGTCTGCATTTCCGCCATGTCTGCGGAGTCGGAGTCGGAATCAGAGTCCTCACAGAAGATTATTCAGAAAAGTACTTTACAATACATTATTTATCAAAACCATTTTCTTACAAAGTTAGTTTGAAGGAAATCCGCCTTGAAGTTCAGAATCAACATTCAATTTAAATTTCTCCGTAGGCGCTCATGTTAAAATTTTTTCTGAACGGTTCATCATTGAACGAAAAATTGTTCAAATTGAAAAGTGAAATATGGGAAGGAGCCTCTCCAAGATCTTTCGAACAAAAAAAAGTTTATTCAATTACGACGGTTCACTTAAAAGTTATTAGGTGGGGAAAGGTTGTTTGAACGGTTCAATGTTGAACGAAAAAAATGTTCAAATTGAAAATTTAAATACGGTAATGAAGCATCCTTGCCGAGATCTTTCGAACAAAAAAAAGTTTGTTTAAATCGGACTGTTCACTCAAAAGTTATTAGGTGTGAGAGCTTTTTTGAACGGTTCGATGTTGAACGAAAAAATTGTTCAAATCAAAAATGTAGGTACGGGAATGAAGTATCCTTGAAAAGATCTTTCGAACAAAAAAAAATTTGTTCAAATCGGACTGTTCATTCAAAAGTTAGTATCGCGGGACCGGTTATTTGAACGGCTCAAAGTTGAACCAAAAATTGTTCAAATCAAAAAATCAAATATGGGAATGAGCTGTACTCGCCGAGATCTTTCCAACAAAAAAAGTTTGTCCAAATCGGAATGTTCATTCAAAAGTTATTAGGGGGGGACAGACAGACCGACAGACCGACCGACCGACCGACCGACACACAAATTCCCCATCTCAATACCCTACTTTCAAATTTTTAATTTTTCGATATTTATTTCATTTTTTTGTTTCTTTTTGACTTTTTTTTACTTGGCGATATTTTTTTTACTTGGCGATATTTTTTTTACTTGGCGATATTTTTTGGACTTGGCGACATTTTTTGGACTTGGCGACATTTTTTAGATGCATTAAGCCAATTTTAATGCTTTTTTCGTTTCTTTTATTTTTAACGGGAAAGTAGGCTAAAAAGGAGCCAAGTTCAGTTGAAACAACGTTTGGGCATTTTGAAGCAGCGGTGCCACCGACAAAAGAGTTAAAACCTAACAGGCTTCAAGTTCTATGGCTGTTCTGTTAACTACAGTCGTGAGAGTTATTGAAATGTTCATTAATTTATTTTAATAACATTTCGTTAGTTCCTGTTACTGTAGGGAATGAATTTAAACGAAGGAGGGTAGAATATCTCTAATTTTAGGTGGTCGGGGGGTTCTCCCCCGGGAAATTTTTGAAAAAATAGATACAAAATTCTGCATTACGAGGCCTTATATGGGTATTGAGACTGCAAAAATATGAGAATTAAGTAATCAAACAAAACCTTTTAAATGTTATGCCTTTTGCAAATTAAGATCAATTAAAATACTTTTAAAAATATGGACCGACAAATCCTTGACATTAATCTGCAGAGATAAAGAACGAGGGAAGAGAAAAAAATAAACACATCATCACTTGCTTACATCGGTTTTCAGCATAGTTACTGTAGTTTATATTAGTTAGTATTACAATTGTATTAGCATGCATTCAGGGGTGCCCGGAATTGAAGTCATTGCGACATCCTTTTTTGACAAATTTTGGCTGATGAGTAAACAAATTTCTACACAGTAGTAAAGTCTTTCATTGGAAAATCTTGTCCTAGTATGCAGGTGACTGGGAATTTTAATCAGCAAATTTAGAAATTTTCCTCTTTGAATAGTTCAAGATTGGGAAGACACTGCCATGCATTACACTAAACAAAACTTACCTTTAGTCTTTTCTGTGTTTGAAGGCGATTCAATGGATACTAACGGTGATTCAGTTGATAAAAGTGGCTCAGGTCCAAATGATATATTTGATTTGCTACATTTTCCTTGTTTTTAGCCACCTCTCCATAAAATCGCATAAACAAGAAAGTGTAATAACCGAACTAGCAACGTTGCTCAGTAGGGTGGGGCGAAAAATAAAAAGTTTTTCAGATCAACTTCTAATAGTTGCCAAAAGTTGTCTTTGGTGATAGTTAGCTTTTGTACAAAATTTGAGAAAAATCGGTTAATATCTTCAGGGGGCGCTGCGATCGCAAAGTTTTACCATAGCTTTGTTATGGATTTTATGGTTAAAATATCAACAAGAATGCCTTTAGCTAGTCTCTTTGCGTTTTTTTTTACTCAAAAGATGTTTTCATGCATTAAAAGCATATGTAATGACTCACAAACATTATTTTATATGATATATTTTATATTTTAAAAAAATCACTTTTTTTCACGTTTTTGTTTCTTTTTAAATGCTTGAAATATAAATATATGATATAAATTAATTTTTTGTGAGTGTTTTCGTATGCTTTGAATGCTTGAATATATCTTAGGAGTAAAAAAAGTGCAACGAGATTAATTAACGGAATTGTTTTTCATATTTTAACCATAAAATCCCGATAAAAGCTATGATAAAACTTTGCGATCGCAGCGCCCATGCCCCAGCCGGGACTCGAACCCGGGGCCACCGCATCACGGTCAGACGTCGCTGACCACTAGACGAGGTGGCCGGAATAAATCCCTCATTCCTAGAAAGGTAGAAAATTACTTTTTTTTACATTTTCGGTAAGTGCCTGTTTCTTTCTTTCTTTTTTCCTTTTTCCCTTTTTCTTTTTCTCTTTTCTTTTCTTTCCTTTTTTTTTTGGCTCAAGGGGGGGGGGCGGATACAAGGAGGGGAGGGAGATCGCCCCCATCTCCCCCCCTTGTATCCGCGCTTGCACATAACAAATTTGAAAATTTTTGGTCAGTTTCTTGGTCTGCCGCAATAACGCAGCAGTTTGGAAAAAAAATGCAGTTTTTTGAGATATTTAGGAAATTATTTCAAAGAAATTTTTAGCACCTAACATCTAAAAATGCATTATATGTGACAAACAATTTTTAGATGTTTTGCATTTTTAGATGTTAATGCATTTTTAGATTATAAGTCCGGCGAAATCCGCATTTTAACGTTTTGACAAAATTTGATTTGAAACGTAGAAAAAAAACAGGAAACTGCCAAATGTTCTATACACGTTTCTGGAAAGGGAAGGAATTATACCACAGGCCTCATTTTTTATTGAATTTTTATGCTCCAAATGCACTTCCCCCCTACCCGTTATCGAAAAAAAAAATAATAATTTGATAAAAATCTCGAAAAAACTGCATTTCTTTCAAAACTTCAACGTATTTGCGGCAGATCAAGAAATTGATCACTGTAAAAAAATGAATGTTGTTTTTACAGTATAATACAGCTAATTTTATTGTAATAAACTGTTAAAAATTGCTAATTTTGCAGTAATAAACTCAAATTTCTACTTTTACAGTACTAAACTGAAAAGTTACTAATTTGACAGTTTATTACAGTGCATTTTACAGTTTTAAACTGGAGCCTCTGCTGCCAATATTGTACAGTCGACGCTCGATATAACGACAGTCTCCGTCCTACAGAAAACGGTCTTTATAACGAGTGGTCGCTATAAGAGGTAGAACATAGAGTATATTGGGATACAGTTGGGGGTTTTCTCATCGGTCGTTATATTGGGATGGTCTTTGTAACGTGTGGTCGTTATAACGAGCGTCGACTGTACTGTTGTTTTTACAGTATAATGCAGCTAAATTTTACAGCAATAAACTGTAAAATTTCTATCTTTCCAGCAACAAACTGTAAAATTGCGAGTTTTACTATTTATTACTGTGCATGTTACAGTCTTAAATTGGAATCTCGGCTGCCAGTGCAGTATTATACTGTAAAAACAGCAGTTCATTTGTTGCAGCAGACCCTTCACTTCACGGTCCTTTAACCCTTCACTTCACGGTGTGCCAGATCTGGCACAAACCAAATAAACACTCATATATTCCTATGATTTTTAAATGCAGTTAAACTGAGCTTTGTGCCCCTTCTGGAACATTGCCATAACAGTTTAGTGTGATTTTTATGCACTAGTCTAGGTATTACAGTTCTTGCTTTTGAAAGAAAGAGTGTCTGCATTTCCGTTAGAAGTGTGCTTAGTCATTATTTCCTTTGTTCTAAAAATGTTTAAATACTCTTAGTGGAAAGTTTGTTTATACCACTTATGGCACAAAACACATTGTAGATTATTACACTTATCGGTATACAAAGCATATGCTATGTGCTTTGTGCCATATATAGAACAAACAATTAAAACATCATTTTTGGTGCACATTTTTAAGATTAATTTTTTTCTTCATTTTTCCTGAACTCGGGGCTATTTAAAAGGTAACAAATGATTTTTTTCATGAAAATATAAAAAATCGTGCAGTGAAGGGTTAACTTGACTCATATTTATAGGAAAGTCCGCATCCACTTGCTCTTTTAGTCCACTCTTAGCAACCGATATTCTTTCACATTGACCATTTCTGAGAAATCTGCTGTTTATGGGCCACAGGGGTGCCCACGGGGGGGGGGGGGGATTTGACGCAAGCTGTGCCATCAAAATTTTTGGGGGCGATTTTTTTAAACTAATTTATTTATTCATTTAAATTATTTATTAATTTATTTTTTTCATTTAAATTATTTTCGGATTTTTTTTAACAAAAATTATTCGTAAATTTTTTTCATTCAAAAAATTTAATATCTTTAAACGAGCAATTGTCTTGTATACACACACACACACATATATATATATATATATATATATGTATGTATATATATATATATATATATATATATATATATATATATATATATATATATATATATATTATATATATATATATATATATATATATATATATACTAGCAGTACCCGCACGGCGATGCCCGTGCAAAAAAGTACAGAAAGTCAACTGAATAAATTTAAATTCACTCCACCCTCTTAAGTAAAATTATTATATTCTTTAATTCAAATGTGCACCACGACCTTTTAAAATATATTGATGACACTTTTAATGCCATTTCAGTTTGTAGTGTTCAATGCGAGGATTATTTTAGTTTTAAAGACTTTTTTCTTCTTTTCGTGTGTGTGTGAGGAACTTATTTATTTTTAGCGAAATTTTTACGTTTCAATGGAACTTTTGACACAACTGTAGAGCCAAGATTTTCGAAAACTTTCAACGACCACAGCAATATTGCCCTTGAAATTTAATATAATTCACCGATTTAACCGTAATTTCAATGTAAAATTGGTCGCCAAATCTAAATTTATTAACATAGGGAACCGATTGTATCAGGTAGATCAGCTACAACCATTCTTCCATGACTTTAATGTGAACATTAAAAGGAAAGAAATATAATGTCTTTCGTACCATCTCTTTGAAAAGATTACAATCTAACAGTGACTCTCAAATAATCAAGATTTCACTGGCCGGGAAGTTTGGAAAATTTCCCGGTTAACTGAATAGCGGTGTTACAGAAAATGTCAGAATGGAACTATTATTATTAAAAATTTAGTGCATTAAATACATGTTTTAAACATGCAATAAAATACGCTTTAAACTGCAAACAACTACTGTTCCTTCCCAGACCGTTTTATTTTTCTTTGAGTTGGAGAAAGTAGTGTTTCACTGGCTGGGAGGTTTGGTAAATTTCCTGATTGTCGCCAAACTTTACGACGCCAAATGCGAAGAGGAACTGAACAGACATCCCTAAATTTTTAACAATGATAGTTCCATTGTGACATTTTCGGGAACCCCGAATTTTGAGGAAGTCAACTTAATAAATTTAAATTCACTTTAACCTCCTCTGAAGAAAAAATATTATATCCTTTAGTTCAAATGCGCTCCACAACCTTTTAAATTCCACTTAAAGTCATGTTAAAGTTTAAATCAATTCGCCAAATAAATATAAGAGACAGAAAGTTAAGTAAGTAACAGGAGATATTAATTAATCAAATTGAATAAATTTTCAAGGCTTAAATCTATACGCAAATTTAAACCACAAAGTAACTTCAGGGACAAAAGAGCAGCTGATCAGGAAAATGGCTCTAGTGTTTCAGTTCTGCGTAGAGTTAGGCCTTGAAAATTGACTAAATTTGATTAATTAATATCTCCTGTCCTAATTAACGGACAGAAACGTGCTAAAACTTTTCTTTTTCAGAAAAAAAAACCCTTTCCAACGATATATAATGTTTTGGGGTGGGGGAAGGTTTTCCCCCCTCAATTATGGCGGATACACCAAAAATGAGACTAATTAATTAATTTAAAAATAACTAATTCGAAATTAAAAATTTGGGCTTCGAGGTGCACGAGGGCGGGGTACGTTCGAATTTTTGAGCCAAGTTTCAGGTCTGTAGGTGCTGTGGGGGCTTCTGGCCAGCGGTTACAAACGTACAAACGACAAACGAACACCGTCATCTTTATATATATAGATATATTTCGGATCTCGAAACGATTTTGATAAAATCTTGTAGATAACGTTTTGGTTTTTGAGTTCATCTACATCCTCGTTTTTTCTGTAAAAACGCGAGTTTTCTCCAAAAAACCTGTTTTTTGGGCCTTCATTAAAAGTTTGACGAGCTTTCTTTCGCCATTTTCTTTATGATTACTCTTATTGTTACTGTTTCATAGCAACCACGTTTTATTATAATAATTGGATTTCATATTTAATTACATCAACGTAAATTAAAATTTTTAGGGTATTTGACAAACGATTTTTTTAACAACACGTTAGAATTGTTATTGTTTCTGAAATTTAAGAGAGATCGATCAAAATAAAGGTAAAATTGGGTGTGGGCCGCGGTAGTCCCATCGGTAAGTCGTCGGACTCGTAACCGGAGGGTCTCGCGCCAAACATATAGAGGGAGCTAGAGCCGCTATTCACACACGGTCGACGCATCAAGCATAAGTTTCACCACTTTCTATCCAACTTGTTTACTTTTACTTTCAATTTTTCATTGTTGCGGAGTAAGATTACTAGAAAAAAGTTTTGGCACATTGCTAAACTTTGCCAAATCCACGTGCTGCTAATATTTTGCTCACAGTGAAAAATTACCAAAACGCGATACTTTGCCAGAAAAGACAACTACTCGAGAACTACTTTGCCAGAAAAGACAACTACTTAATCTTGATGCGTCGGCTCGTCTATATGGGGGCCTTAGAGGAAGCCGAGCCGATCCACCGTCTTCATTAATGGTGGCTGGGGGACGTTAAAAATGTTCGTGGTCACAAAATCCTCCAAGTGAAACGATACCTCTGGGGGATTCTGGGCCAAGGGTTTGCTCGGCCCTTGGGCCTGGTTCAAAAATGAACAGAGCGCTCTTCAGGGCCCCATCCCGGTTAGACCAAGAAGTTGTAGCATGTACGGGGGGAACCCCGGAGTGTGAAGTAAAGTGAAAGTCAAAACCAACTGGAACCAAATGCGTACTGGAGAACAGGGACTCTGCATCCATTCTCATCAACCCCTCCCTCGCCTTCGGCGCCAAATGAAATGAAAGTGGGTGTGATTTTACGGTGAGCATGGATTGAATAAGGTTGGGTTTTTTGAAACAAATTACGGCTGTTTTAAATGCGTAGTTGCAACCAAACGCTTGACAATGCTTTTCAAGTTTATCTAAATACTACTTCGCACTTTAGAAAAAATACGAGTTTACAAACCTCTTTTTTTTTAACCGAGCGGGCTCGGTCCCCAGGTGCTTTCTTTTATTTCTTTATTATTGTTTATTTATTTATTTTATTATTTTTTTTGTGTGCGTATGTATGTGCTTGGAGTGTCTGGAAGGGAAAAAAAGCCTTTCTATTCTGCTCATAACTCGAACTTTTAAAAAATTACTGAAATATGTAAAAAAAAACAGTTATCACTTAAAAAAATTAATAAATAATTTTAAAAGAAATAAATAAAATAAAAAAGAGGAGTAAAAATAAAAAGCAGAAGAGGGTTCTGAGAAATTTGGAGGGAGGGCGACACTGAGCTTGGGGGGATGGGCACCCCTGATGGGTCAGTCAATTGATTCTTTTTCGGAAAGAGCTCTTTTTGAGAACTCCCATTGGGGAACCTGGAGGAGACAGCCGGGCCGTGGTAGCCCGATTGGTAAGGCATCGGACTCGTAACCAGAGGGTCCCGGGTTCGATCCTAGCCGATTAAAGATCCACCGTTGTTACAAGGGTCCTTATATAGACGAGCCGACGCATCAAGATTAAGTTTAACCACTTTCGATCCAGCGCGTGTTTGAGTGCCTTAGTGGCTGTCTTTTCAGGCAAAGTATCGCGTTTTGATAATTTTTTCACTGTGAGCAATTATTAGCATCGCGTGGATTTGGCAAAGCTTAGTGTTGCGTGATGGTTTTAAAAGATAAAAAGAATGAATGAAATTGACCTTTAAGTACATAATGCGTTGTGTAAAAACATGTTAAGGGTGATGCATGAGTAAGACCAATTAATGAGAGCAAGTTTTTTTTGACTTACCGCACTTGTTTATTTCACATATAGCACAAATGGAAATTAAATGAAGAAAACAGAATGAGCTCCAGTTGGCTCCACAGTATGATGTAGTTGCATCAATATCAGTTTATCATATTCTGATCACTAAATTGTCCTTTAGAGTCCCATGTGGCCAAGATTAGGCCTATCGGATATTAATAAACCGAAGTCCTATTTATGAATCCAAAAACATCCAGGACTCATTCTGGAGCACAAAAGAAGAATATTGGTCTTGGTTAAATATCAGGTCACATTCTTGATGTTATTGAAATTATTTTATATTTCTATCGCAGAAGTTATCTCTTTCGTCTCTTCCAAACACATCTTAATTTTTCGGGGAGAGACACCACACGCACCACACAACCCATCGTAGCACCCACAGCAAAGCAGGGGGAAGAAGGATGACTTGCAATATTCTTTCTGGAGAGAGAAGACAGTCCTGTATTCCCATTGGCTCTTTTCCCCAGACAAGAGCCAGTCTCGAACTCAGATGGTGGTTGACAAGACATACAGATGAAAACAGCGTCCCACCTCTTCAATACTAGTCTGCGATTGAGATTGTTCCGGCAGCAAAGGAAGAAGTGAAGTGGCACAGCCGAGGGGAATGGCTGCTGTTGAAGTGAAGACATCTGTGATTGCATTTGTTTGTTTACATGGGAGATGTTGCACTGCTAGGGTTTGTTGCTGTGTGTTAGCATGGAATTAATGAGGAATGTGAACATCTTATTTTCACACTTAGCAATGTACCAGAACTTTTTTCTGGTAACCCTAGAGCGCAACAATGAAAAATTGAAAGTAAAAGTAAATAAGTTGGAACCAAAGTGGTGGAATTTAAGCTTGGTGCGTCGGCCTGTCTGTATAGCGGCTCTGTTCGAAACAACGACTGGGTGACGTAAAATAAGGGTCGTGCTCACAAAGTCCTACAAGTGAAACGATGCCTCTGGCGGTACCAGACCAGGGGTTAGGGGTTTGCTCGGCCCTCGGTCTGAATCAAGCGAAACAGAGCACTCTGAGCTCAATCGGACTTTCATCTAAAATGGTGTTTGTTAAAACGGAAGTCGTACTTCTTCGGGGGGGGGGGGGCTTAAATCGGGAAGATATGTCTACTCGGGCTCGGGTACCAGAGTGGTTTCAAAGACAACAACAGGAGACAGCCACCCCCATTTGAGCTGTTGTTGCAGTCCTGTTTTTCCCATATTTATTTTGTTATGTTCTTAAAAAAAATAAAAATAAATAAATAAATAAATAAATTAAAAAAAAAGAATGAAAAAATTATTAACTAAAATTACTTTTCACAACGTTTGAAGGTAAGCACTTAGTAAACAAGTAATACAGAAAGCACTACAATCGTTGAAAGTAAGCAACATCAATAAGTTGACCCGACATATTTTTTTAGTCCCTTGGGATGTCGAGTTATCGAGGTTTCATTGTATCAAGGGTGGATCCAGAAATGTTCCAAGGGAAGGGCGATTGTTTTTTTCCCCTACATGCCCCCCCTTTTTTTACCACATATCCTGATTACAAATGTTGCGGTCTTCAATTTCGAAAAAATTACAGATTAGAACCCCGAATCCCAACCACTTCTCATAGTTTCATTAAAGACCATCTAAAATTGCCTTTCTTTAATTTTCAAAGTCGAAAAACTGCTGAAGAGGAGTCCATCAACTCAGAGGGGCGATCGCCTCATCGCCCCTCCCTTGTATCCGCCTTTGCATTGTATAGACTTGCCGCGAGGATGGCTGGATTTAAAGCCCCTATATAGACGAACCGACGCATCAAGATTAAGTTCGACCACTTTGGATCCAGCGCGTGTTTGAAGGTTGTCTTTTCTGGAGAGTTATCGCTTTCTGGTAACTTTTCATGTGAATTTTACAAAGCTTGACAATGTCCCGAAACTCTGCTGTGGTAAACCTAGCTCCGCAATAATGAAAAATGAAAGTGAAAGTAAATGAATTGGATCCAAAGTGGTGAAACTTAAGCTTGATGCGTCGGCCTGTCTATATAGCGGCTCTAGCTGGATTAGTCGTCTAAACCCATCACATGAGAAATGCATGCAGTTTTTAATGCTTGGTTTTTAACAATTTGATTACTTACAGGCGGAGCACCCATCGGCGTGTACCAGAGGCGACAGTATCCCTTCCAGGTGTTCTCCCTCCCACTGGGGCCCTTCTTCCCGAACCCCCTGCGCCCCTTCCCCTTCGGACTCGCCGCCCCCCGACCGCCGCCCATTCGACCGCGGCCGCCCGTCAGACCGCCCCCGAGGCCACGCCCACCCCTCTTCCCGCCACTGAGACCGACCGCCAGGCCACGCCCGAGGCCACGCCCACCCGGCAGGCCCCACCCCTTCACCGGCTGAAATAACTCTCGACTGAAGAACACTTAAACCCGCCAGGATTGGTAGTTGGTAAGTGTGATTTATATTCTTCTCTCATTTGAAAGACTCTCCATGCGTAAGATTGGTGTACAGCAGCCCCTTCATTTCAAGTTTTTCTAGGAGATTGGGGGCGGGGGGGGGGGGCAAAGCGTGTGCAAACATAATGCAATTTTATCGAAAGACAACAACAACCACGCCCTTTGATATGTAAAGACACTGATTTCTCAAAGCCAGGGTGGACAGTTGACCCTAAATGACGGGCTTGGTGCACAGTGTCAACCAATCGTTTTTCAGAATCACATTTCATAAGCCTGCATGTGTGTATATACACGAGGTGTGTTCAGGTTCTAAGGCCTCCGATTTTTCTTCTCCTAACGGACCCTATTCATGTGACGTCATTGCGGGTATTGACCGAGCCTAGCAGACGAAATTTAAGATTTGGAACCAATCAAGATTGTGGAAACTGGATGTAATACCCGCAAACGAAGACCGTTGCCAAACCGTGAATAAGGTCCACTGGAAAGACATAGAAACATGTGCATTGTTTTAAAATGAGCGCGCGTTCTTTGTTAAAATATGACAGAAATGGCAACACTTTGCGACAGATGGAATTTTAATGCCAGGCGCGAGACTGGAGAACTGTTTTCGATACTTAAAATGGCGACATTTTCCATACTTGAACAGCGTGCAGTCATTTGTTTTCTGAATTTGCGTGTTGTGACACCAATTGAAATCCATCGACAGTTGAAGGAGACATGTGGTGATGGAATTATGGATGCGTCGGAAAGTGCGTTCGTGGGTGCCACAGTTTAATGAAAGCAGAACATCGTGTGAAAGCAAACAGATCCAAGCCTCGGGCTCGCACAAGCCGGTCAGACGACATGATCGAGAAAGTGGAGAGAATTATTATTTTGGGGGATCCCCGAATGACTGTCACACCCACGAACTCACTTTCAGATACATCCATAATTCCATCACCACATGTCTCCTTCAACTGTCGATGGATTTCAATTGGTGTCACACCACGCAAATTCAGAAAACGAATGACTGCACGCTGTTCAAGTAAGGAAAATGTCGCCATCTTAAGTATCGAAAACAGCTCCCCAGTCTCGCGACTGGCGTTAAAATTCCATCTGTCGCATAGTGTTGCTATCTCTGTCATATTTTGACAAAGAACGCGTGCTCATTTTGAAACAATGCACATGTTTCTATGTTTTTCCAGTCTGGAGAAAAAAAAATCGGAGGGCTTAGAACTTGAATGCACCTCGTATACTCTTTTCCATGAAAATTTGTGGAGTAAGAAAGAGATATCAGAAAGGAGGCGAAATTTTACATCACCAATACAAAGTGACCAACCATATAGCCTCCGGTATTTGGAGAGAGCGCTACGTGAGGTGAGAACGGTGGGTTGGGTGGTATCAGGGAGGGATACAACAGAGGGGAGATCCCTTGAAGGACTCACCTAAGGAAAATTTTCAACACTGAAGTTCAAAAAGGGCATTTTTAGACTATCTTTGATGCTAGGAGAAGACAGTCAGTCTCCTTAGGATACGTTTCACAACGGAAGTCCAAAACACGCACATAGAAGGAATTACACCTACAGCTCGGTTATGATTACCAGAGAATCGGGGACGTCATTTCAAGTTTTTCCAGGGGGAGGGCAAAGGGTCCAAACACAATGCAATTTTATCGGAAAACATTAAAAACCACGCCCACTTATATGTAAATGCATTGATATCTCAAAGCCAGGGGGAGGGGCAATTGACCCCCCTGCCCCCCTAAATGACGGGCCTGCTGAGAATGCGGTTTCGTCCTTATTGTGGACTCCTCAGTCGGGAATAGCCAATAGCCGAGCTAGAGGCAAAGATCCTCTTATTGTAGCTAAGATTGCCAGCAAATTGGTAGATGAAATGTAATTACCATACCAGTAAGCGTCCGCAAACTATTGTGCTGCTCATCTCGAAATTTGAACACTGTTAAAAAATTTCCTGAAATTTTACGGTAAAAGTTACTGGCATCCATGTTGCCAGTAACTTTTACCGTAAAATATTTTTTCACTGTAAAATTTTGTGGAAGAGAAAACGAGAAATAAAAAGCTCGAGACGCGAACGACTAGGATCGAACACGGGACCCACATTTTACACACTGCTTTACTATCCAGGTGCCAGATGAGACACATTAAGAGAACGGAAATAGGGTGTCATGTGCATCTCAGAGTAAGTCACGTGGTGATCCATTGGCGCTGCTATCGCAATTTTTTTATCGGTACAATTCACTGTAAAAAGGTTCTGTACTGTAAACGCTACATTTTACAGTAACATTTACCGTAAAAGCTTCCTGAATTTTCAACAGTGAAGGCAAAAGCTGGGTAATATGCAATGAGTTACGGCCTATAAGCCAGCGCTAAGGCAGAACTGAAGCAATTACAGTGAACTCTCACTTATACGCCGCCTCATTTATGCGCCTTTTTCACTTATACGACGATTTTAAATGGTCCCAGCACATTCCATAGCAAAATAATGATATTATCATTCATTTATGCGTCGCTCTAAAGATACATATTTCACTTATGAGCCGAATTTTCCCTATAATGTAAAAAAAATAATTAATTTTCTTTAATAAATAAGCATTTCAATTCACTTTCCTCTTTAATATTTCGCCTTTATTGCTCACGGAAGCCATTTTTTCCGCATGAACTAGAGTTCGGAGAGGGACAATTAACTATTATGGATCGTTTTGAAGGAAACAGTTTGTAATTAGGTACGCTACAATTTTTGTTTTCTCTTTATCATTGTAGCTACGTTACAGTCATTGCCAAACCGTGGTAATAGGTCCCTTTTCTATAGAAACATTCTCATTCATTCTCTCATTAGAAACTATACTGTGTTTTAGTCCTTTAAATAGGCTTGTTCACTTATACGTTTCTCTCACTTATGCGCCTTTTTCTGTTGGTCTCTTGGGCCGGCGTATAAGTGAGAGTTCACTGTAGCTGAGCCGCACCACGTTTTGCGGACACTCGCTGGTAAGGTAAAATCATTTCACCTACCAGTTTGCTGGCAATCTTAGCATCTTTGCCTCCAACTCGGCTATTGGCTATTCCTGACTGAAGAGTCCACAATAGGGACTAAACCGCGGTCTCAGGATGTCGTGACCGAGCTGTGGGTGTATTTGCTTCAGATCTGCCTTAGCCCTTTCTTATGGGCGGTAGCTCATCGCCAGGGCCCGATTAAGAGATCACGGGGCCCTAGGCCAAATACTTTTTTGGGGTCCCCTGTACTGAGGCTTAACAATTTTAGGCACTGGATAAAACAAATTTAGACATTGACTACAGCAATTTTACCCATTTGGGGGTCCCTAAATTGTGTGGGGGCCCCAGGCCACGGCCCAGTTGGCCTATTCAGTAATCAGGCCCTGCTCATTGCATACACACATAGGAGGTCAAGATTTACACTTCACTGCAACATTTGTACTACACTGCTTGACAAAAACATTGTGACGTTAGCCTATGAAAAATGAGCTAGATAAAACGTCACAGCCTACCTGGCGAATGAGAGGAGATCGCAGACTGCTTGTGAGCTCTTATTGACTCCGCCCGTAGTGACGTTCAGTGTCAACTTAAGCTGCTGTCTAGTATAGACACCAGCATGGTAAGTAGTAAAGGATACGTAACAAAAGATACTAGATCCACCTTTGGGTAAAATGGTTATTAACGTTGTGATAACAGATTAAAAACATTTAAACTTTTTTTGTGCTACCTGGGAACATTCGTGTCATTTTCAGCAGTTACAATGACGTAGTTCTGTAAAGGTTGTGTAAGGGTAGTCCACAAAGGCGGCTAGTACGGGGGGGGGGGCACCTCCCCTCACTTTTCACTGTTGGAAAGTAATGATCGAGTGAAAAATGATTTTTTATTCAGCGGATTGATTATTTCCCCCAAAATAAGAGCTGAAAATTCCCAAAATCGGACTTTTTTCAAGTTATTTCAGAGGAATAGATGAAAATCAACCACCCGGTTTGATTTTTGAGGCCATATTTACTTTAAAGTCAATTAATCAGCAATGTTAAATCCAATATTATACCCTAATAGTAGAAAAAGAACCCCTTTAAAGGTGCTACATCTTAACTCCGCCTACATTTCTTTTAACCCCCTCTCCCAAATTCATTTTGGCCCCCCACTTTTATGCTCCCCACTTGACCCCCGTTATTTAGGGGTCAGGGGGGTCAATCCCCCCCTCCCCCAGCTTTAGAAATCAATGTATTTACATGTAAGAGCTGACAGAGTGGTTGGGAAACTGGCCTCTGAAGTCACAAAGGATTTTCATGATGCAGAAAATCGACAGCGTCCATGTCGTATGATTCTGCGACATGTAAAAGATCCCTCGAGTACTCGTTCGATATTGAGTATCTCCTGGCAAAATTGAATTCCTCGTGCAGTTTCGCAGCTAAATAAGCAGCCCCATTTGAAACAAACAAACACGTAAGTGGGCATGATTTTTGACTGTTTTGGGATATAGCACGTTGGGTCCGGCTCCTCCTTCCTCCAGGAAAAGTTCAAAATGACGAGCTTGAGTTCATGCCTACTATGATGGTGGTTTTTTGAGTTCTTCTTACTCTATTAGCATTTCGCATTCAATTTCAACTTGGCGGACACGATTCTATCCCAGGTTAAAAAAAAAAAAACTATTCGCGTTCGGGTATCAGACTTTGGAGGCACAGGCCACAGGTACACTGTAAAACATAGATGTTTTTACAGTATAATACAGCTAATATTACAGTAACTTTACAGGAATAAACCGTAAAATTGCTAGTTTTGCTAAAGCTTCACTAGATAGCGTTTTACACGCTAATATAAGACGCTATCTAGTGAATCCTTGGTTTTGCAGTTCATTATCGTGCATTCTATTCTATTCTATTCTAGAAGTCAATAATAAACTTCGACACACATGAGGACTGCGTACTATGCGCCTTGCCTCCACAGATAGTACAATACAGATTTTATTGAAGGAAAGAATTTACAGCACAGAAAAGGAAGTTGCACCCAGCGCAAAGGTGGGAATCGAACCCGCGCCTCTTGAGATTACAAATTGACGGGCAGACCCACTGCGCCGTTGAGGCCCCCCATTATCGTGCATTTTACAGTTTTAAACTGGAGCCTCGGCTGCCAGTACAGTCGACGCTCGATATAACGACCGTCTCCGTCCTACAGAAAACGGTCTTTATAAAAAGTGGTCGCTGTAAGAGGTAGAACATAGCGTAAATTGAAATACAGTTGGGGGTTTTCTCACCGGTCGTTATATTGGGATGGTCTTTATAACGAGTGGTCGTTATAATGAGCGTCGACTGTATTATACTGTTCTTTTTACAGTATAATAGAGCTAAATTTTTCGGTAATAAAATGTAAAATGGCTAACTTAACAGTAAAAAACTGTGAAATTGCTAGTTTTACAGGCTATATTATGTGCATTTTACAGTTTTAAATTGGAACTTTGGCTGCCATTATTATACAGGAAAAACAACAGTTCATCTTTTGCAGTGTAGCAATCAAACCATTAATATTTGTAGAGAAAATTACATCGTTAAGGAGGCACAAATAAGCAGGAATGCTGCCGACACGTGTTTCGGCGTGACAAGGAACGCCTTTTTCAATGTCTGTGGATGTACAGGGGGGGGGATTATGGCGCAAATTGCGCCATCAAAAGTTTTGGGGTTTTTTTTTTAACTAATTCATTTATTTATTCAAATTATTTATTAATTTATTTTTTTAAATTAAATTATTTACTGATTTTTTAATGTAAATTATTTATTAATTTATTTTTTTACCCTAAGTTCTTTCTTTATTATTATTTATTTATTTATTTTGTGTTTGTATGTGTGTGTGTGTGTGCTTGGAATCTCTGAAAGGGTAAAAAAAGCGATTCTATTCTGTTCATAATTAATACTATAAAAATATTAATAATATACAAAAAAATAATAGTTTTTATTTGAAAAATATAAATAAATAATATTTAAAAAAATAAATAAATAATGTTTAAAAAAATAAATAAATAATATTAAAAAGAAAAATAAATAATATTACAAAAATAAATAAAATAAAAGGGGATAAAAATCACGATAGGGTTGTGAAAAATTTTGGGGGGAATTTGCGCCATTGAGCTTGGGGGGGATGGGCACCCCTGTGGATGTATGTCCTTTTTCAATGTCGTATGTCTGTGCACCCATAAGCTGATGAATGTCCTTTTTCAATGTCGGATGTCTGTGCATCCATAAGCTGATGAATGTCCTTTTTCAATGTCGGATGTCTGTAAGCTCAAAAGGCATTCCTTGTAACGCCGAAACACGTGTCTGCAGTATTCCTGCTTATTTGTGCCTCATTAACGTTGTAATTTTCTCAACATCAATAGCACACAGGTATTTGTAAACTTCATTAATATTTCTTTTGAATTTCTTCTTCAGGTCTCCTACACTCAACATCAGCATTGTAAACAAAGAAGACCGACAAGATGCCTATGCTTTTTCACAAGGATGTAAAAGAAGAAAATTCTGCCATCAATAAAATGTTTTAAAAATCATCTTGGACGAATTTTTTTACTCTCGTTTTCATTAGTTTTTGCATAGGAAGACAAAAATCGGGAGGGTTTATTCTTGGGATTGACTAGAAAGTTTGAGACTAAAAAAATTTGATAGTGGCCAATGGCCAGTAAGCCCAGAAAAGTGTGTGGCTACTTTGGCGATGTTGGTGACCGCTTTAAACCAAAATCCAAAATTGTAATCCCGCTTCAGTTCATTCTGCAGACAGTAATATGACACGAAGTCTTTGCATACATCCCTTACACTGCATGATTTTTTGTTCTTCGAAAGAACTGTATATACTTTTTAATGTAATAAGAAAACATTGGAAAACATTTTTAAAAATTTAATTTTGAGGATATATGGTTATATTTGCTTTAAAGATACCTAATACTTGCTTTTTAGGCTTGAGTTGCCTTTTGCTTGGTCATAAGGAAAAATAGTCCATGTATCCAATTGGCAACCAGTGTAGGGTTAACTAAATTACTATATATTCAAGAAAAATGTTTAAAAAAATACAAACCTTTTCTGAAAAAGAAAATTATTTATTTTAAAATCCAAATTATAAGACATAATGCAAGTAAAGCAAAAACTGAAAGCACCTGCATATTCGAAGCTTGAAAAACATTTCACTTAATTTGCTGATTATTCATGAATTTGGTCATCTTTGACTATTTTTCCAACAAAGTTTCATCGCATTTTCATTGATATTATGTATTTAGATGTTTTGTGTAACAGATGCGTCGATTTTCTCTCCAAGTTAACATTGGCCACCAGTGACGATGGGCCAGTTTCTTTTCATAATCAGAAGTTTGTATTTTTGTTCAGAAAAAAAGAAGTAGGTCGCCGGTTTGGAGACCCACATAATAACTTGTAGTCGCCAAAAAATAATTTTTAGTCGCCACTGGCGAGCGGCGACCGCTAGTCTCGACCTTTATTTGAGTATAAAGTAAGTCTGGAAGCAAGTTTTTGCACAAATTCCTTAAAATATTCAACTAGTTTAGATAAGTGAAAATATTGGGTTTTGACTTCAATCTTTTTGCTCAATAGTTTGAACTTAATGAATTTTAATGTTCTATACGTAAATCATGTAACTTAAAAAAAAGTCAAACAAAATATGACAGGTATAGTAGCTGCTCTTGCAGTGAACTATATTCTATGAAAAGCATTTATTTATTGGTTTGCAATGAAAAATATTTTCATCAATTTGGACATTTGATGGACATCAATTTGGATTGATTTTTTTAAACAATCCTAAGTTAAGTCTTGCCATTCACAATAATATTGATGATATGAGGTAATGTTGCTGGCATACTAAGTTTTGGACATCAACTAGGAGTTTGACTTCTTTTTCTTTCACTACAAGAAAGAACTTGATTCAAGAAGTATGGTTTTACAGCATTTTTTTTTCAATTACTTTTCAGCATCAACTTCAGAAACCGACCGGTTTCACCGTGAGGATACGAAGGGCTGCGTACTGTGCGCCTTGCCTTCAACTATATTTAAACAACCATTAGTTGTCGACAGAGTGGTGTAGTGATTAAGACACGCCAGCCTATCACGCCCAAAGGCGCGGGATCAAACCCGGCTCCGGTCGGTGGATTTTCATGATGCAGAAAATCGACATCGTCCATGTCGTATGATTATGCGGCATGTAAAAGATCCCTCGAGTTCTCGTTTGGCATACAGTATGTCTTGGCAAAACTAAATTCCCAGTGCAGTTTCGCATTAGGTAGAGTCCAGGTGTCTCCATCTAGTGTGAAAACTAGGCGTCCAAAATCTCGTAGCAATGGCATCCCACCGACGGTGGTGCCCTATGAAAGAATGGATGCCAGTCTTGGAGAATGCACTACGCCTGCAAATGGCAAGAAGCTAAACGCAGTCCGGTTTGAAATAAACAAATAAACATTTAGTTGATGAAAAAATACGAGAATTTTTAAGAAGGGATATCGACTAAAGAATCATATATAATCATGTCAACGTGAAATAAGGGTTTGTCTACACACACACACACACACCACATATATATATATATATATATATATATATATATATATATATATATATATATATATATATATATATATATATATATATATATATATATATATATATATATATATATATATATATATGGGTGATTCAACAAATACGGGGATATTTCTAACATGTAGATTTCAAAAAATTAATTTAAAATTAAAAATCTGAAAAAAATCAGCAAAGCACTTGATAAGTTACATAAGTAAAATAGAATATCAGCAGAGCTTAAATGTTTGTATTTTATTGTATTGTTGGATTTTTATTTTTTTGAAGGCATATGTGAATGATAAAAAGGACATGTGGATGACACAATGGGTATGTGAATATAACACAGTAAGTATGTGAATAACACAAACACAATAGGTATATTAATGACATTTTTTAACCAGTAAACTGTTAGACATAATTTTTAAACATTGTACTGTCATAGTTTGGCTTTTGATTCATCCACGTGTCTTATATTGGGGCATGTGAATGACAATAGAAAAAGGGCATGTGAATGACAAAACACAAGTAATTGTGTTCTCAAAAAGTCATATTTGAATATTTTTCGACTTCACTTCGAATTAGAACCCACAAATGTAAGCCTTAGGATTACTCATTATCAAAATTTATTTACATGTACATTTTACATGCATTCTGTGGGGCATGTTAATGACAAAGTTAAAAAACACTTGCCTTGAAAGTTGAGTTTAGCTTGCTTTTTATCAAAAAGTAATTGCAGAACAGCAAAATTAATCCTCAGCCAGGAATAACAAAGTTCCATGCTTTATTCTAAGATGTGTTGCCAGAGTTTGAAATAAAACATTTCAGAGAAAAATATCTATACTTTTTAGACATGTGGATGACTGATAACCGCTGGGACAAAGTTTAGATTAACTTTTAGAGATATTATTTTCATATTATTTTGCTTTTTTGTGATTTACATCTTGCACACATTCATATTTATCAATAAAAAACTCGAGAAAAAAAAATCACTTATTTTTTTAAAATCTATATTCCATTAATTGTGAAAATTGCACCTATGGGACAGGGCATGTGGATGACACTTCAATCTAATATCCTTTTTTTAAAATGAATAATAATTAAATATTGACATTGTTGATAACGGAAATTATAGAACAAAAGACGTATAAAAATATTCCCAAAATAGTTTTTTATTAAATTAAAAACAAAAAGAGCAATCAGTATGGAACATAAATTTGCCCATTTTTGTAGAATCCCCCATATATAAAAGAATATAGCACAAAGTATTAATACACAATAAGCAGGAAAACGTCATGCACATGTTTCGGAACTTCACGTGTTGGGACACGGGGAATCCCTTTTCAATGCAAAAAAGTGAACTTTTGGGGGGAAAAATCATATTGTCTTGGCCGCTGATGGGCGATTTCACCGTCACGTGTGGTACAATCAGACTCAAAACTTTCAAAAACACCTCCTTATATTTAATATAAGGAAGTGTTTAATCTTTACACACTCGATTTAAAGGTACTCTCGACACAGTCATATTTTGTTCTTTATAATTTAATTTATTTGTAGGCGTCACGTGTTCCCACACGTTACGCCTACAAATAAATTAAATTATAAATAAATTAAATTCTTCTCTTTAAATTCTAATCCCAAGTCAACCTCGTGTCATGTGCTGCATGAATAAGTCAATATTTTTGCTCTGACGCAGTGACGCACTGATGAAACAAACTCTAAATTTCCAACGTAAAGGGAACATATCTCATTTGATGAGAAATAGTAATTTATCTACTTGTATTAAAAACTGAGTATCTTCCTATCTATCTGTCTATGTCTTGCTTCTTTCTCCTGAACGCCGATGATCTGAAAGTCAAACCAGGTACCGATAGATTCGAGAATTTGCAGGCTTCATTATAGTTTTAATTTATATAAGGTTTGAGAAAGGGATTCTGAAGAAGTTGAGAGAAATCTTCACATTTTTTGAAGCGATTTGTCCTAAATGATTAAATATGAAATCCGTTGTTATAAAACGTGGTTGTGATATGAAACAGTAACAATAATGATAATGAAAATTTTGAATGAAGGTTCAACTGAATCAAACAGGAAACTCATTAGCGGGCCACGTACGTTGTATTTTTATTGCGAGCAACTTGTAATTTTTTTGAAATAAACTCATATCCATCATAATACAAAAAATTTCTGATTTTTTGTTCGTGTAAGTTTTGTTAATTTTTTGTTCAGAGGTAGCACATGCAACGCCGTGCCAAGCAGCTAGTATATATATATATATATATATATATATATATATATATATATATATATATATATATATATATATATAATCAAGATTAACAGTTTAAAGTCTGCAAATTAACTAGCGCATTTATTGCAGCTAAAAATCAATTGCAAATATAAATATCAAAAAGAGACAATAATAGCTCATGAAGAGTAACTGTGCATAAATTGGAGTAACAGAAATAAATAGAACAACAATGAGAAACATCAGGAAAAACATTTAAAACTACTTGAAATTTAAAACTAACATGTAAAACATCAACATGGGTAATGCGCTGCTTAATATATATATATATGCTGCTTAATATAATATATATATATATCTTAATACTATTATAAATGCGAAAGTTTGGATGTTTGGATGGATGGATGGATGGATGTTTGTTCCTCTTTCACGCAAAAACTACTGAACGGATTTTAATGAAACTTTTACCATAATGTAGCTTATGCATCAGAATAACATATAGGCTATAATTTATAACGATATTCGAAAAAGTTCGATTGGGAGCGCTTTTTCATTTCAATTTAAGGTACATTTTTCGCATAAATCCGCGAAGGCTTCTAGCAAACTAATTCAGTATTTAGTGCATCATCTCAACTCCCTGTCGATAGGTAGAATTGCGTGTATCATTTCTGCTTTTCGCATTAAATGTTCAAGGCTTTTCTCAAGTCAAATCAAAAAGTAATTTTTTTCCAGCTTCTTGGTTAATATAAAGGCTTTTACATAGACATTGGAAACGAATGCGTGCCAGCAGGCAAACGAGCTTTTACTATGGTTTGTATTTTAAAACATTTTGTAGTCTCAGTTGTAAGTAGAATATTTATCATTAAGACAATGTGTTTTCTATTGTGCTTTGAAACGAGCAAATATTATTTTGTAGAATAAATTGTACTCCTTTATTATTAGACTAGCTGCCAGGGCAGCTAGATTAGCTTCCTGCGGCATGCTGATGCATAACGTCCCCCCTCTCTAACTTTTACCTCATTCTGAAATTATATTATTTGATATAATTTAATGTTCATTCGATTTCAAGACATACCACGCACGTGGCCCGGCGTTGCACGGGCACTTCGTGCCCTGAAAGTAGTGAGAAAAAAATTTAAAGAAACTACTCCCCGCCAAGGCGGCTCGCTTACAGGCGCTTCACGCCTTTACTTTTTTCCTATATAAAAAAATCATTCGAATTATTGAGATGCTTCACGCCTTAACGATGGTGAGGAAAGTTTCAGTAAGTTCAGGTCGCTCAAAGAAAAAAAGCAGACATAGATACTCAGTTTTTAATATAAGTAGATGGCTCTTCAACAAATAAATGTTTCAAAATATTACCAGTAGCTAACGATAAAAATTCTACGTAAGTGGTCCGCTTATGAGTTTCGTGTTTGATTTAGTTAAGCCTTCATTCAAAATTCTCATTATCATTGTTATCACCGTTTCATAGCAACGACGGTTTGCAAGAATGGATTTCATATTTAATCATTTATTAGGCTTAATCGCTTTAATTTTGACTACTTATTAATTGATATCTTCGCTAATTAAAATCGTATAATTATATCAATTGAAACTAAAGAAGCTTGAAAAATTACCTATCTATCGGTACCTGGTTCGACTTTCAGTTCATTGGC
>JAXGGA010016035.1:0-27607 GCA_038373865.1 Uloborus plumipes
TATTACTCAAATTAGATTCCCTCCTTTGACACTAATCAGTCACTGGTTATAACTAGGGAGCGTTGGGATTTTTGATCAAATGAGAAAAGATGAAATTGTATTGTGTGTATCTCAAATCGCGGGATTTTATTGGATGCATGAGTATCTCGCATGGGCTAAATCTTGAAGAAACAAACATTTCAGAACAAACACTTGGAAAATGTTTCAGTTTTAGAATTGACTTGACAATGGAATAATACAAATATGTATCAGAGAGTCAACATCATTTATTACATTAGCTATAAAGGCTGTTTAAAATTAATAAATTAACTTAAGTTTTAAGAAAAAAAATGCTAAAAAAATTATTTCAATATTATGAAGGTCAAAACAAAACCATTATTGTTACAAAAAGCTAAAATATGCATTTTATTTACGAATTTATCTGCGATAAAAATATATCTGCTTGGTACCTCTCATTAAACACTCATATTTTTCACAAAATGCTGTCTCAATTGACAGTTGAAGGGCTTGAGAGATGAAGGGGTTATTTGACAAAACACAAATTCCGAGTAATTACAGTTTAAAGTTTTACTGTTGCATTTGTTGCACCTTTTTTGTTTTCTGGTTTTGTCGTTAGTGAGCGTATGAAATTGGTCTAATTACATCTACTTTTTGATGTACCACGTTTTATTTGTTTACTTGTATACATTGCTTACCATTGCCCAAAGTATTTATTTTTCAAAATGTAACATAGCCCCTACATCCTCCAAGCCCTTAAGTTATGAGATACGAGTTTAATCAGTTGTAAGAAACATACAAGACAGCTTGAGACCACAACTTACATTTATGAATACTGTTACAGATGAAAAAAATTCTTCACGAATTTTGAATTTAAGAGGAATCCTTATTCAAAGAACAAACTTTTTACCTATTACATTTTGAGTATATATTATAGCTCAGATACTACTTGTTGAAGGTCCAAGAAACACTACGATAAAACAACTTGAATATTTCATAAAACAGTAAATGCTTGAAAAAAAACATGCACAAGTGAGCAAAGAGTTCGTGAACGGAGGTGTCAAATATGTTTTTAAATCATTTTATAGAAATAAACTCAGTACTTTTTAAAATATATATGTTTCCACAAAAATATTTCTTGAATGAATCGATATTTTAAGCGAAATTCGCAGCTACGTGAATGTTTATAAAATTTACTCTCATTTTTCTTTTCTCGTGTGAAATTAAAATTTACACATAACTCAATAATTCTCAGAAACTCAATGAGTACTAAGTTTAGATTAAACTGCGTAAAAAATGAGAGTCAGAGCTAAGTAAATGTTCATAAAACATACTGCTTGTTATTCTCCTGTACAAATTTTAATTTACATAAAATAAAATAATTGTCAGAAAATATATACTAAGCTTCCATTATCATACCTAAAAATATGACATGACGGAGCTGTGTTGATTATGAAACATGTACTTTCTCTTGTAAAATTTAAATTTGCCCAAGACACATTAATCCTCAGAAAATTAATGAGTACTAAACTTAGATCAAACTACTAAAAGTCATTAGATGTAAGTTATGCATTATCAATGCATTAACTATTCTTTACTATGCAGTCATTTTTAGAGGGGATATTTAAAAACATCAACTAAACACATTAAACATAGTTCCATTTTCAATACCCCCCCTCCCTTCGTTTTATTAAGTTAATAAAATGTGGAAATTTATGTCTTAGAAAAAATAACATTGCAATGGTGTTACAATTCAAAAAACCTTTCAAAATGGTTTTGTACAAAAACAAAAGCACGTTACACTTATTTTCATTGAATTCAATAATTACTTTACAGTTGCTATAAATAGAATCAAAATAACGAGTTTAGAGATGCTTTAAACTAAACATAACAATGACAATTTTTAACATTCAACTGGGTGAAACTTTCATTTTGCATCAGTTTATCAAACAGTAGCAAAGTGAGAGGAAAGTTTTAAAAGCTGCCGCACATATTACATTCTCCTTGATTCATAGAGAAGTAGAATAACGAGGTAATAAAATCCGCTGTCATGCAAATATTTTACATCAGGATCACTTTAGCCATTTAAATGCATAAAAGATATCTGTCCGAGAAGTATTGTTAACTCCGTAATGAGGCAGTTTAAAAGCAAGCTTTTATGACTCCGGATAATGTCAAAGGCGGCAAACTTTCTGAATGCATTTGGCGGAGAAACAGTGAATGTGCCACGAGTTTTGCATATACACATGATTACAACTTCGAATGATGAATACTTTCAGAATATTAAATATGGTTAAAAGCTTGTGTTTCCTGTCAGTAATGTCAGAGGACCAGATGTTTTCATTAAGCTTGAACGAAGCTAAGACGTTACAAAAGCAATGGGAAATTTTATTTAATGTGCCAATATTAAATCGTTGATTTGTTTTCGTTCAAGCAACTTTTTTTAAAAATATATATAACCATGCAAACAATATCCAACGAATTACTTTCCTTTTCTATTAATATCGTTGTATTGAAAAGAAAATCATGTGACCAGTTCATGACTAGTTATAAATTCCGTAGAAAATCTTGTTTCAATAGGGTCTCTCTCAAAACTTTTAGAAATCCATGAGAATAAGCAATTAGGCAACTTATTGTTGTGAAATGGAGTTAGTTAAAGATGAAGTAAACTGTATCTCGGTCAGAATCAAACAAACGACAATTGCAGAACATTCCCAAAACCATAACTTGTATTTATATAATGAAATACTTCTGCTCAGGTTCTTTCTGAAAGTTAACATAGCCATCTGCACAATTAGAAAGGAAATAGTTCTGTTGAATGTTACCATTCAGTAAGTCTTACATGTTAGTAAATTTAATGTTAAGTGTATTGTTAAAAGTAGTTTTGTTTGGATTATTCCTTTAAATAAAATAGACGCATAATTTATTTATGTATTTTTTTTTTATTTCTTCATATTTCAAGTATTCAAACGGACGAAGACTTCCCATACACTTCTAAATATTAACTCTACACTAAAGGCTTAGTTCCTCTAAAGTATTTTGCCTTGAATCGACCCCACAACTCTTTCCTTAAACATGTAGGATTTTAATTTTTGCGAAAAGGGTTTGACTCGGGGATCATGACGTCAATCCGAACACAGCTACTAATGTCCTACTATGTACTACTACTGTCCGGAATGCTACTGAATTCTTTTTTTTGAAATATGGTTCGAAATACGCCCAAGAGATTGATGATGCATCCGAGGCATCAAATTGATTCCGAATGGGGAGGAGTTTTTAGCAATTCTTAATGTAGTTTTAATTGTAATTTTCGTTCAAGCGTTACTTTTGGATTTTTGAAAAATCATGCTGAAACACAACTGCTTATCAAAGTTGCGTAAAACCTTGTTCGTAAAAATGAATTAAACTAATGAATTCAATTGAAAGTAATTATTTTAACGTTAACGTTAACAGCTTACGAAGTGTTTTCCACTTGAATCACGGAATTTCGTATGTAACTCTACAACTCAACTAATTAATTTTTATTTCGCAATTGCTTTTTTGACTGGTAGTGAATACTACGATCCATAAAGGGCAAATAAGGTACAGCATAATGTATTAAGTACTAAACTGCAGCAAATAGTAACTGCTATTCGAACACGCTAAACAGTTCAAAAGAACCCTTTCTATCCAACTAATTCTCTACTCAATCTCCGGAAAACAATGATAGCTTCAGCAAACATTCTTGCTCACCAATTGTCGCTAAATTAAAGCACTTGTTTTAGCGAGTGCAATTGCTCGCAGGGCGCTTATTAAACACGAGCAGGAGACTGGTAGCACTTTTTTCCTTCTTTGTCTTCAGCAAATTCAAACAAAACACTTCCAAATTGAAAGGACTTGATTAATTGGCAGTTAACACAGCAGAGGAACAAATGATTATTCTGAGCAATTTTGCTTTTTATACCTTTTCCGGGAAAGCTCTTCTCATCAAGTCTGTAGCACAGCCTGCAGTGCCAGAACAATAGAACTCTTTGTGTGAGGCTCGAAAACTCTTAAGAACAATGGAGCGCAAGACCTCTTTGTAAATTTTCATAGGTAGTTTAAACATTAACGGGAGGCATTTTTGAGAGCATATTTTTAAGCATAACATACTGTTACGAAAAAAAAATGAATGTTACCTTTTAAAACTTTTTTAAAGGTTTTGGAAATATTTAATCCGAAAGTCTTTTCTTCTTGTAATTATGAATACATTTTCATATCATATCTTCGTGTTAATTTTCGAAGCACGTTGCGCAAATTCTTTTATCTTTTTTGTTTAAAAATAAACTTTATTTTTCTTTTGTACATTGTTTTAAAAATAATGTACAAGCACTTTGTTGAGAATTTAATACTGTAAAAATACTAAAGATTCTTTAGAATCGACTATTATTTAGAAAGCAATCTCAATATAAAAAGTTATATATATTTATGACTATAAAATTTAATCACTTTATTAATATCAAATTTAAATGAAGGTTAAAAAAATCTACATCTAAGAAATATTGGAACTTAAAAGAAAATTAAATGCTTAAAACGTTAATTTTAGGCATTAATGCTTGTTTTTGCCTCGGTTTTGGTAAATTTTTGTTTTGCATTTAGATTTTGTTCGCAGACTCTTCAAATACCATGCATTAAATGTAATTATTCATTTATTTATTTGTTTTTTGGCTTGAACTAAGAACAAACTTTAAGAAAATGTACATTCGCTAAAAAATGAACGTTACTTCAAAATTAAAGGAAACATCATATAGTATAGTTTAGTTTTTACGATAAACGAATAGAAAACAAAAATGTCTTTAATAACAATATTTTAAAAAGTTGCTTACCATAAAATGAATCGCTCTTATAGCTCTAATAAATGCCCTAAATAACAAAAAACGCGTTGTTCTGCACGCGTTCTGCAACTGAAGCAAACAAGCATTTTTAAGCACTCAAATGTCTAATGAACTGTTGTGGTTTTTAAACTGCTTGGTTAGAGTCAACATTTCAGTTACGTTGCCATGTAAAAATGATGTAAGGACCTTTTAATAGAATGGGCCTTTTAAAATAAATTTTAAACTTGACGATGCTACATCAGGGAAACCAGACAAAATTGTGAACACGACTGACAGATTTTGTGCTAGGTTTCCCACAATTGGGATATTGTGAAATGTTTTTCCACATTCAATAGCATCAAATATATTATTCAGGAAAATAAGTTATTTTCAATTTCCTGTAGATATAACCGAGCATTCATTCAACGCATACGCTGAATATAACTATAAAATAATTTTTATTGTTTTCTACTAGCTCGGATATATGTTTAAGTTACTCTCACACACTGAAAACTTTACCAAGATTACAATGATGCAAAGAATTTCTACACTTCCATTGCTTTTCTCTCCGTGATACTGTTTCATTTTTGAAAGTAGAACTACACTTTATAGTAGCTGACTTTTAAACTTTAAAAAACAAATGGTGAAAAAAATACAAAACAGTATTATTATTATTATTATTATTATTATTATTATTATTATTATTATTATTATTATTATTATTATTATTATTATTATTATTATTATTGTTGTTGTTGTTGTTGTTATTGTTGTTGTTGTTATTGTTATTACTGTAATTGTTATTGTTATTATTATTATTATCATTGTTATTATTATAGTAATATGTGCAATAAATAAGAAAATAGTTAGATACAAAAGCATTAGTTATGGAGCTACTTCAACAAATTTAAAAGGAGATTGATTTTATACATGATCCCATTATGTTTTGTCATTCGCTGCATTTTTTCGTACATATAAGTGGCGATTACATAATACAAAATTATAAAAGTTGTTTCATTATTAAATGAACGAAACTTTTGTAAAAACATTAAATATTATTGCTCCTTCTAAAAAAGATGGAAAAAATACCGTTTACATCGTTAATCGCTGTAGTAAACAGATATATTGCACGAGCTTGGAACAAATCTATTTTTATATAGGCGAGATTTCGCAAAGAGGAGAAATGTTGCACTTTTCTTTTGAGAAAAACCACTTTTACTACAAAAGTCACGCTTGTAACAAATTCAATGCCAATTCCAACAATGTAATATTATGAACAAACGCAAAAACAAAGCTTGAAATAGATTTCACGTCCGGCACAAAAGTACGGAGAAGAATTTTCAAAAGTAACTTCATTTACTCTTTCCGGATAGAAATACCACTAAAACGTCATGGCTTTCTAAAAAAGGAAATTGCTTATAAACCCCATCACATTTCAAAGATGTTAGTTTCCCGGGAAACAAACTCTTCCCGAAATAGACTGATAAACGTTTGGAAACAATGGGTGAAACATACTTCAGAAGGGAAGAAACATTTACGCAGCAGTCTAACGACAAATATGTAAACAGGGGAAATAATTAATGCACTGGAAGAATTTGCACAATGAAAAGAAAGTATTTTTGTGTATCAAGTTTGTATATACTGTATCTAGTTGCATAAAATATTAGTTTAAACTCGAAGACGGAGCTCTTTTTTTTCCAAGATACAGTCAAGTCTTTTAAATAAAAGAGTCTTTTTACGAGTCCTTTAAATAAAGTATTCTGATACAAAATAATCGCAATATCTGTAAAATTTATTCTGGAGGGTGTTATTTAAATTTTTTTTCGATTTTTGTGCACTGCAAAAAATGAATGTTATTTTTATAGTATAATAAAGCTAATTTTAAAACAATAAACTGTAAAAAATTGCTAATTTTATAGTAATAAACTGTAAAATAGCTATTTTTACAGAACTAAACTGTACAATTTTTATTACGGTGCATTTTACAGTTTTAAATTGGAACCTCTGCTGCTAGTATTACACAGTAATTTCTATAGTATAATACAGCTAAATTTTACGGCAATAAATTGTAAAATTTCTAACGTTACAGTAAGAAACTGCACAATTTCTAATTTTACAATTTATTACCGTGCATTTTAGTTTTAAACTGGAACCTCTGCTGCCAATATTATACTGTAATACTACAGTATAATACAGTAAATTTTACGGCAATAAATTATAAAATCTCTAACATTACAGTAAGAAACTGTAAAATTGCTAGTTTTGCAGTTTATAATTGTGCATTTTACAGTTTTAAATTGGAACCACGGCTGCCAGTATTATACTGTAAAAAACAACAGTTCATTTTTTGTAGTGTGGTTCATATTGCTTCTATAAAAGGGCTTGAGAAGGGATGGGATAGCTTTAATAAAACAAAAATAAATATTGATATGATTTCCAACTGTTAGAACATTCTACTGTTATAACGTAAATTAAGGTAAAACAGTTTTCTAACTAGCCAAACATAAAGCTTAAAAAACCATGAATTTATCTATACCTGAAGCAAACGCACCCACAGCTCGATCATAGTATCCTAAGACTGCAGTTTCGTCCTTATTATGGACTCCTCAGTTAGGGATAGCCAATCATCGAGTTGGAAGCAACGATCCTCTTATTTTAGCTAAGATTGCCAACAAACTGGTAGATAAAGTAAATTTATCTTACCAGTGAGCATCCTCAAACCATGGTGCGGCTCAACTCGAAATTTGAAGGCAAAAGCTGGTAACTGACTGGCTGGTTGCATATTGACCGGCTAGACATATGTACTTGCAGTTTCATATGTGTAAGTCTAGTTTATCCTTAACCCATTAATGAATAACGTCCCTTTTTAGGGATGGTCCGAAAAAGGGTCTGAATTTCCCCAAAATGAACATTTCAACCAAATAATAGTGTTCAATTAGTACCTTGGTATTATTCCAATTCGTTATCAACAGATTACAAAGCATAACCATTGTAAAGTGTATTCTGTAGCAGTTTTAACATGAACTTTATCAAAAATGACATCGTTCACAATCTCAAGAGAAAAAGTTTTCAAAGTTGTTCCCAAATTCCCAGTTTATGTTAATTGCTGATTTTATTTCTTCTTATAAAATGTCTTTTTAAAAGTTCTATCGTCGGCAGAAAAAAAATTTAGTGAGAAAAGTATGTACCCTCTGGGGTTTATCGTAACTTTTAAGGGACCATTTTTCTTTCCTTAATAAAAAAAAATATTTTTTACATAATGTTTTTTTTTCCTGTCCATCAAACACTGTTTGTAACCAGTATACAAAATATCTTTGTAAAAAAAATGTCAGGCATTAATGGGCTAAAATAGTGCAAATTTGTAAGCCTAATAAATCCCCTTGAATATATAAAATCGCATTTTTTCTGATTATAACTCTTACTGTTGCGCAAATATTAACGTCTGAAAAGTGCGTTTTGCCCACTCACTCATTAAAGACCTATATCACTCATAAAAGTAAGATGGTTTATGCAAAGTAAATGAATTCAATTTTTTTTTAAAATAATGATTTAGTGGAAACATATTTGGTCAAAATATTTGATCAAAATATATTTGTTACCCCCACCTCCTTCTTCTTTTAAGATATATATCACGCTTAAAACAGGAAAATGGTGCTTTTCAAAAAAATATCCATACTAGTTTTAAACTAAAAAATACCAACCACTTTTTCGCACTCGCTTTTCACGGGCCCAATGCATGCATGTAAAAAGTGAATGTTGTTTTTACAGTATAATACAGCTAAATTTATAGCAATAAACTGTAAAAATGGCTAATTTTACAGTAATAAACTGTAAAGTTGCTAATTTTACATTTTGTGACGGTGCATTTTAGTTTTAAACTCGAACCTCTGCTCCCAATATTATACTGATGTTTTTATAGTATAACCAGCTAAGTTTTACTGCAATAAACTGTAAAATTTCTAATTTTACAGTAAGAAACTGTAAAACTGCAAGTTTTACAGTTAATTACTGTGCAATTTACAGTTTTAAATTGGAACCTCGGCTGGCAGAATTACACTAAAAACATCAGTTCACTTTTTGCAGTGTACTATTGATTCATTTTTTTTCCACTTAAAATTCAAAACTTCTCGAATCTGCTAATGCGAATGTAAATAACATTTACAGTTGATCAATAAATCTCGCCTTTATAATATTCAATCTAGCTGAATGTTTTTTTTTTTCTCTGTAACGTTATTTTTCGTTATAAAAATCTTAAAACTTTTCATAAAATACAACAACAGTTATTCGATGATTTCGCACCAACTTCATCCAAATAAATTCCACTCTCCTTAAAATATATCTCGGGGAACTAAATCTTTCAGAGGAAAACTGAACATATTATCCACCACATTTTCGGAATCATTTTGAAAAGTTCTACAAGACAGGTAGACCAATAAAATAAGGGGAAAGATAGAAGACATCGCCTTTTCTCATCCCTGCTTACGCACTATTTCCTCCGACTTGAAGACAGCTATAAATATTTTAGACTCTTTTCCTTTTAAAGTTGAATTCACTTCTCTAAATGATAAATGAGCGCCTACTTTATCTTTGTCAGAGCAGTACAGCATCGTTTAATGTTTTTAAGTCAATAAATTTCTTCCTACTTTGCTATTCTGACAAGAAAACGAAATGATGTTGATCAATAGTTGCCGAGGAACTTTAACGAATGAGAAAATTTTCGACATGGAAAATATTCTTTAACATGGTTACGAAGTCTGGTAATTTAGTAATTGTTCTGCAAAATCTTGATTAACTTTTGTTTTTTGACGTAAGATTATTGAGAAAAAATAGCAATTATTTATTGAAAGTGTAAAAAATTATCAGTGTTTAAGCTTACGAACATGATTTATTGAAATTTTAGGTTTTTTATTGAAATAAAATTAAAAAAATAAAACAATAAAAACATGTTTTAAAATTACATTTTGTAATGGGAGTTTAAATTCCGTGTTTTAAGAACAAATGTTGGAAAAATTGTCAACACTAAAAGATATTTTTCTTTGCTGGCAATCAATTCTAAAGCTTTAAAGTTTAACAAGTCTTACTAAAAGAAGTTCAACTAACATTACTAATAAGGTGACACTTCTAATTAGATGCCAATTGTTTAAATCATTGAACAAGATAATTATGAACAAATGCGGAATTAATAAAATTTCATGCTACGAAGTTATATTACTAAATATCAATTATTCTAAAGATTGAGGTACAATGATCACCATTTACACTTTCTATTGTTTAAGTTTTTAAATCCATTTATTTTAACACATAGTTGGTAACATCGTATTATGGAAGAAAGGCCTTGGTTATCTGATCGGTAAGGCATGGGAATCGTAACCAGATAGGGCCGGATTCGATCCCATCTGATTGAAGATCCATCGTGTTCACTGATGGGGACTGGGGCAAGTTATACATATATGTTCATGGTTATAAAGACCTCCAAGTTATCATCCCAAATCAATACCTCTAGGGGTGCTGCACTAATGATTATTCGATTCCTGTTTCATATCCAAAAACTAGAGAGCTCTTCAGGTACTCATCCAACAGGTTAAACCACGTGTATCAGTAAGAACAGGGGACACTGCCGTGAGTGAGTGAATAAATATGAAAGAAAAAGTTTGTTCAATAAAAGAGATGAGATTTTTTTATTTAAAGATGTGAGACTTGGAAATCTTTGCTCAAAACAGTAAAAAAATGTTACACAATATTTTATTTCATTTTAAATAACAATTAACTATGGAATTACGGTTTTTTTAAAGTGCCATTATAGTACCTTTTGGTGTACAATGAAGATAGTAGACTATTAGTTGTGAATCTATGAATAATATACCACACTCCGCTGGTAAAGATTCAAGATATTATACGATAAGTATCTTCTAAATTCTAGTTTCACAAGAAAACAATATTTCCTTTTACTTTTAAACGAACATTTAATTACTTTAGTTTACGGCAATCGCATAAAACACACCTGAAGTAAATTCCCGAAAAATAAATCATAACAAATATTGTTTTGTATTTTACAAAATGCAGCTTGCTAATTTAATATTATTGTGGTATAAATTAAACGTGTTATGGCTGTAAAAATGAAATTCCCACCATCTCCATTTTTCTTAACTAACTAGGATCTATTAACTAAAAGAATTCCTATATAATAGACAAAGAGCGTCCCCTAACTTATTTACATAGGTACTGGGCCAAAAGAATTGAGCGCATTTGATGAATGAACAAAAATGGAGTAAATTGAAATCAAGCATTTGAATTACAAGTGAATCATTTTATGATTCACTTGTGAAACAAATCCGTTTTAACCGAACGTACGCAACTCCCGGATATCAATGAGTTAAAGCAACGAACCGTCATTGAAGGAGTAGCTGGAAAATGCTACAAAACTCTGGGCGTAAAGTTAAATTTCGGATAATATATTGCATGAAAGCACGGGTTCACACATGATACTAAAAATTTGCCCCGTATAAAATTATTTAATTTTAACTTTCCAAAAGAAAATTAAATTAATAAATTTCTATATGTACTCCAATGTGCTCTTTTTTTTTCTTTCTTTTTTTCAAACATAAAATGAACTGCGTACATTTGACACAACCGATGCATGAATGGGTTCATAATATATAACACATTCATAAAACTCTTTCAAATTGATAATTGCTATTTTATCAGGTCAATACTCAATAGTCAATGCCAGGACAAAAAATACGTTCGTTCAAAATTTAACAGTATCAAAATTGTCAATGGCAAATTATTTAGTCAACAAAAGAGAGAACATGAACTACACAGCCAAACTTTTATTCATTGTCAAAATGATCAGCTCATAAAGTTGTTATGCTTTGTAGATTTCGCATATTATCGGCAACTCGATCAATAACTTCAACATTAAAAAACGAGCATACCTTATCAAATATGCTTTTTTATTTCCAGATAAAATTAGTTTTCAGTTTTTATCCTCCACGAAATCGATGAGCTCCAACGCACTTAAAAAACATTTTTGCATTTTATCAATAAAATGCTAAACAGCATTTTAAGTATTCTCGGAATAATAGGCCTTCACAGAATGGCCAGTTCTAAATATCTAATAAAAACATCCAATTCAGCCCTGAGCGAAACTTTCCAAACAAACATTTTCCAATACAAAAATACAATCGTAGTGACTCTCCGAGCACAGTCAATTCCCCAAGCTTTATTACATTTTCATGAGTCACAAACTTATGAGTGAAAGAAAAACCCCACTAGCTTCGAGAATGCTCCTTTTTTTATCTTCCTTTTTCCAGATCCAAACATAAACTGCCGATACGTGGATTGGAAAATATACAGTAGAAGAAAAGAGAGGTCCCCGAGCTACGATGCATAGTTTTAGTGCTGCAGTGCCACCAATCCTAGGGGTTCGATATCAGAGAAGAAAAGGACAGTCGGTGGTCGAAACTTGATGCGATTTTTAGAAGGATTTTGGAAACTGAAAGGGAAGGAATGATAGAGAATCTTTCAGCAGTTCTTTGTGTGTATTTCTATAATGCTATCCCCACAATCTCTAAAGAACTCATGAAAGTCTTGTTAGAATATTTTCTGCAGCGCGTTCTTCAGCCATTTGCTTTTATAAGGTTTTATTTTTCCTTCAAACAGGGAAAATTCAAAAACTTATTTTCTTATTACACTGCAAAAATGAGCTGTTGTTTTTACAGTATAATACTGGCAGCCGATGTTAAAATTTAAAAACGAAAAATGTACAGTAATACACTGTAAGGGCCCTGCTCCACATCAGCAGAAAACGCGAGCGTAAAGCAGTAACGTAAAATGGATTAAATGGTATTTCTATGAAAAGTACCCGGATTTTCGGTTTCGGTAGCGTTTTCCGATGAGGTGGAGCAGGGCCCTCAAGCTAACAATTTCACAGTTTCTTACTGTAAAGCTATAAATTTAACAGTTTACTGCCGTAAAATTTAGCTGTATTATACTATGAAAACAAGAGTATAACACTGACAGCAGAGGTTCCAGTTTAAAACTGTAAAATGCACGGCAATAAAATGTAAAATTAGCAATTTTACAGTTTGTTACTGTGAAATTACCCTTTTTAGAGTTTAGTACTGCAAAGTTAACAATTTTACAGTTTATTAGTGTACAATTCGAAATTTTTACAGTATATTACTATAAAATTAGCTGTATTATACAGTAGAAACAGCATTCATTATTTACAGTGTAGCAGTGCATCTTGAAATTTAACAAAGAGTTTAGCAGTACATTAACCCTTTAACTGTCAAGTTATTTTGATTTCTAACACTTTTCCAAGGACAAACCCGAGAAACAGTCGGGTTTGACAAAGAGATGAAGCCGAAATAAACGTCTCCCGATATATATTCGGGTATAACAATACGATGCACTCAAAAAAAATTACCCCGAGTAATACTCGGGCGTGACATTTTCGAAAACCAGCTGTGCCCGAGACTATCTCGGGCATGACAGTTAAAACATTAAAACTGCCTTTCTTTAAATTTACATATTTTCAACACAGTAAGCACTAAATGCTTCAGACAATAAGAAAGGCAAATAACTTAACAAAATCAAAGTAGAACTTGAGAGGTAAGAATAAGTGCTCTGGATCCTTTAAGATGTATGAGATGCCGAATATTTTCCTTGCTTGACTAATTATTCGTAAAAGAATCATTCTTTAAGTAACATATAAAATAAGAAGAGATTATGCAAATCGAAAATTAGGTGTAAACAAACTCTTTTTTAATTAGTATAAACTTCGACAGTCTGAATTGTTAAACATTAGGAGTGAATTTCTTCGCCTGCATAAAATTATATTGCTTTTAGAAATGACGACTTTACTAACAAAGATTTTCGCACGAAGAAGAGTCCTTTTTTTCCCTACCATTCCTACCTAAATTAGTTCAGCTAATTTTCGTGAGTAGAAACGGGATAAATATCAAAGTGACTAAAGACGCTAATCCATGAAACTAAAGTCTGGTTGTAATAGAAGCATAAGTGTGCGCAGAGGCAAGAATAAAATTAGATTTACTGTCAGGAGCCTTATCCAGATGGAGGAAATGTCTGGCCTTGGGTTTCTGCTAATGAAAGTTCTTCGTTTTCTCCTTAAGAAGGGTAATTTAAAATTAACTTGTTAGCGCGGGCTGAAATGAAGACAATACCAGAGTAACCATGGCAATGGGAGTTCTGCCCGGAAGGGGAAATAGTTCTATTCTTTTCCTTGGCATCGAAAAGTTGCTGCATCATGCTCAAAGTTTATTTATATTCTTTTATGATTGACCTTGCAATAAAATTTGCTTTCATTTATTTTAGAAATAGGCGGTATAATGCCCGTCTATTTCTTCTCTCAAATTTTTAATTTAAATTTTATTGTATGTTTCAGAATTAATCAACATATGAAGATATAATTAGATCAACTGAAATTTTTGACTGTTGTCATCAAGAAATCATATATTTATTTTTTTGTATACTTTTTAGCACGAATGAAGCTCATAGAAATAGTCTTTAGATTTAAAAATCATATTTATATTTTTTTTCCAAGTTTTTTCGTTTTTAAATTTATTTGAAATGAAATTTTGAAACATCTGTGAGATATTTAACTGTTATACCTTTCTTGTTGCAAAAAAAACAGCATTCATTAGTTTTGACGGGACATTTAATTAAACTCTCATATTAAAAGCAACAGAACAATAAACTCCAACACTTCGAAAAAATCCACAAATACATGCTTGCTTAAGTTTAGCCTTAAAACTAATATGTTACATTTATTAACAAAACTTTAGCCTTATAATTACTACATTGTACAAAAATTTGTGTAATCTTGTTCTATCAATAGAGTGGCAGCAGTGCTGCCTCCACTGCTATGGACTAACTTAACTGATATACCTGGTCTAAGGTTACACCATGGTAATGCAACTAAGCGTAAAGTTTCAATAATTTCTACGTAATATCACACCAAAATTCTCTGTCAAAAGAAAGACCATTCATTCATCAGGCTGGAAAATTATTTTCAGTTATTCGTTTTTTTAATCCTTGTCAGTTTCATGCTTTCGTACTACCAATCAATTTTGCTCAAATTCGTAAGTTATTTTAAATACACACGATAGGATCGAACCCTGAACTATGAACTTACAGTGTACAGAGCAGCGCAAGAGCGTTTGACAACTAGGGCAGTTAAAAAACATCTTCGCTCCTAAAAGGAACGTAACCAAGTTGTTCCTCAACTTAAACTTCCTTCTTAACCTGAAGTGGTTACGTTCCTAAGAGCAACGTAACCACTTCAAGAGCTCTGCGCCGATGAAAGCGGAAGTGCCATAAATTCAGCCGGGCTGAATTTAACTCGGCAACCGGAAGCAAAATCTGAAAATTATGACAGAGAAAGTAAGCACAGAAATAGTCTTTAGAAAACACGGCTTGTAACAGTTCTTCAAAACGCAAAATAGGGTATTTCTTTCCAGAAGAATCAACCGTTTTAAGCTGAAACTAACCAAATTTTATGAAACAATATGTGGTTAGTGATATCGAACGCTACTCTACGCATACGCCTATCGCAATTCGTGATTGCGATCCTTAAGCAAAAGGTGCTCGGTAAAGTTATATACGGTAAAAAACGAAATTCTCACTAGCGGCAAACAAACCATTTTTTGTAAGCAAAGCTTTTTATTCGTTGTTTTAATGTTTGTGGTTTTGGATACAATATCCTATTTAGGCAGTTTGACTTAAAGTAATACAAAACGGAAACCTTTATTTTTGGATTTAGTGCTTCAAAAAGATAATGATGCCAATAGGTATGCATATTTATTTAAAATACGAAAAAAAATCAATTAAAAGATTAGAAAGCACAGCAACTAATAATAATTCCTTACTTCTTAAAATTTAAAGCATGTTAGGTACACATTGATGCATTTTAAAACGAAAATTTCTTAGAAAGTTTGCTCAATAAATTGCATTTATAAAGTGTTGACAAACATCTAATGAAGCTACGTCTTCCTTTCAATTTTCAAACTTTAAGGCTTCAATAATTACTTATATAAATATGTATTCATCTATCGTGAAGATTGCTCGAACGAGTTGCTTTACAATTTCAAAGACGAAAGTTTCAAACTAATAGTAAGCAAATCCTTTACATGCTCCTACAAACTTAATGGTTTTAATTAAAATGAATGGGAAATTAAAACAATTCCGCGTTTCGAAACTGCCTTCACCTTGTCAATTTGCCGAACAAAGTTTCGAGTTAGAATGGCTTCATTTCCTTTCGCAAGTATTCAGTCGTCTGCTTCCGGCCTCAGTTCACGGAAGGGACTTTCTCCCCTTCCAAACGATCGATACTTTTGAATCATTGACGCTTAGCCACCTTGGTCCGGATTTTCTATTTTTATTCAATTGCCGTTAAATTTGCATGGTGGTAAACTGCTTTGAACTTCACGCGTCGCTCCATCAAAGCTATTCAATGGGTTCCCGATTCGCCGAGTTGAGTTGCTTTTTTCTCTGTCCACCCTTTTATAATGGGTCCATTTCCCCTTAGTTCGGAGTGTGAAATATCTTCCACGAATTCGATCGAGCACAACTGGTAATGTTGATGTCGAATGGGAACCAATATTTGAAATTGAAAAAGAGGAATGCTGGTTGAGGTTTGTGGCAAATAAAGGTTGTCCTTGTGTTAAGCATTTGCTTCCTTTACTTTATGTTTTAAAAAAAGAAAACAATATATTTTGGGAAATCAACAATAATTGTACTGTAGAAAATGAGTGATGTTTTTACAGTACAATACAGGTAATTTTATAATAATAAGCTGCAAAAATTGCTAATTTTTCAGCAATAAACTGTAAAATTTCTACTTTTACAGTACTAAATTGTAAAATTTCTAACTTCGCAATACTAAACTACAAAATTGCTAATTTGAGTTTAGTACCGTGCATTTTACAATTTTAAACTAGAACCTATGCTGTCAGTATTATATTGTTGTTTTTAGAGTATAATACAGCTAAATTTTACTGCCATAAACTGTAAATTTCTAACTTTACAGTAAGAAACTAAAATTGCTAGTTTTGCAGTTTATTGCTGTTTACTTTACAGTTTTAATTTGAACATTGGCAGCCAGTATTATGCTGTAAAAATAACAGCTCGTTTTTTGCAGTGTACGTGAGCATGAGAAACCTACTTATATACATTAAGCTGCTAGCTTCAAAAGTGCTTCTTTTATTATTGCTTTAATTAAAGGTCAAAAGTTTTTCATAAATCGAACGTGGCATAGAGCAACATTACAAAAACAAAAATTTCAAAACAGCTGGCTTCATAATAATTGAATCGTTTATTTTGAAAACCAGTCAACAGACAAAATTTCTTAATTTGAGAAAACATTTATAGCATCACATTATATCATTCAATTATGACTACAACACTTTTTGCAAAAAGAAATACATCTAAATATGTGTACATAAGTATATCTAAATATGTGTACATAGTTTAAAAGGTTGTAACCTTTTCAGATTTTTTTCTTTTTTTTAATTAGGGGTAAAAATCGTTCTCGTACTTTTAGAGCTTGTCTGTTGATTGGTTTTTGAAATAAACGGTTCAATTACTGTTATTTAGCTTCCGCATAGGAATAAATAGATACTACATGCAGAGATATTTTGGCATTCTCCAAAAGCATATTTCACTCAGCAAAAGTTAAAAGTTTCATTAAAGTATTTTTATGCTTTGTCTCTGAAGTAAAGTTTACTGTTAATAAATCAAGTGCATTAGACATTTTTAAAACACAACATTTGAAGGTTTTGTTATCTTCTTAAATATAAAATATCAAACATACAAAGTGTTACAGATCGAAGTAGTATGCTTTACTTCTTTTCTTGGCAATTTCATTTTTCGAAAAGTTTTTTTTTTCTTTTGAAATTTTCCATTCTTTTGGCTCAACAACATGGTATTAATTGTTTGTGTTTTCGTATCTTTTATTTTAAAAATATTAACGAATATTTTTACGCCTTATAAAAACATGTCATGTTTATCTATGAGGAATCCACTAGTTGTTAAGAAAAATAAAGTTAGTTTTAGAAATTTATGTAAATGAAAAATTATTTCACGCTCTTTAACTATTTATAACTCGGTGGCGTCACGGCCCTACCCACTCTGCCCATCTCAGAAAACAAAAGCGAAGGGTCTGGAATGCAGGAAAGATATTCCTTTAAGGTAGTCCACCGAAAACGGAACACTCAGGTTTTAGTTCCCAAGCAAGCTTGATGCTAATTTCATCATCCCACTAAAGGGATCACTCAGCCACTGGACTTCTTAACTATTTAGAGTGACAATAAAAAGATCCATTATAACATATTAAGTCATAATCGAAAAAGTTTAAATAAAAAAAAAAACAGCAATCAATGCAAGAAAAGACAAACTCCTGAAACATTCATCTCTGTCCCACAAATAATTTTAATCTTTTAACAAAGAAAAACTTTAATCCTTGCAATGCTTTTAATAATAATTAATTTTTATTATTGTTTAATATATTGTTCTACAGGTATCACAAAATAACAGCAAAATTTTAATCCCGAGCACATTTTAGATGCGTATTTATTTTCCAAAAAGAAAATTGACGCTTCCATAGAAAACGTAAAATAAAAATATGAGAAGAAGAAGTTTAACTAAAGATTATTTTTGTCCTTACTAATGTTCCGTGCATCAGGTTGCAAATGGTTATTCTTTGTTGAAATTTGAAGCAAAGTATTTACTTCACCTAAACATGATTTTTCTCTTTTTGTCTCAAACTCTATGATTTATTTTTTCTATTTTAAGATCACAGGAAAATTTTAAGCTATTCATTAACATTAGTTTGTATTAAATATTTTATAACGAAGAAATAACTGCTTTTAATTTTAATCATTATAAATTTATTAGCTCACAATAGTTATTTAAAAATTTTCTGCAATCAACATACAGCTCCAAAACAAGAGTTATTTGTAGCTTTTATTGCATAGTTCATCAGGTTTTTAGCTATTTGATTTTCCACGATTTGTTTTTAATAATTGGAAATGAAGTATTCTATAGCTTTTACTTTCTGAACACATACTAATTTGAATTTGTATAAATCGGCGAAATTCAAATGTCACATATTACCTTTATCCACTTGCCCCTTCAATTGTTTTCTTTCAAAAATAGAAAAAGATGTTATGCATGAAATTTTATTGCAATTTACAATAATGCTTTTGCTTAAAGATTTCTTATATACCAGGCAACCAACAAAGTTCGTGCGGTTTTGAATGTTAATAAATAAAACACAAAAAAATGGGTTTAAATGAAATTTATTCAGAAAAATAATCACCATCAGCAAGTATTACCTTTTCCCACCTAGACAGAATAGCATATATCCCGTTTTTATAAAAAGTTGGGTTTTGAGAGTTAAAAAAGTTTTTCACCTAGTTTTCCAAATCCTCTCTATTTTGAAACCGCCCATTGCGCATATGGTTGTCCATTGGCAAAAACAGGTGGTTGTCACTTGGGGCTAGGTCTGGTGAGTACGGAGGGTGCGGTAGAACTTCCCACTGTAATCGTGCCAGAGTTTCTTGAGTGATTCTTGCTGTGTGTGTTCGTTTCACTCAATTCATGTGGTACCCATTTGCTTAGCTTCCATCGTTTCCCAAGCTGGTGCAAATGTTTACGAATAGTTTCATCACTCACATTGAATCTTAAGGCAAGTGCTTGACATGTCTGACTTGAATCCTGCTCGATTGCCAGCTTGATCTCTTCGTTGTTGACCGTTGATGGTCTCCCGGAGCGAGGTTCATCTTCCAGAATTTCATCCCCCGAGGCAAATTTCTTGAACCACTTCTGACCCGTCCGTTCAGCTACAGTACCTTCCCCAAAAGCAGTGCATATCTTACGACAAGCTTCTGCAGCTTTGGTACCAAGTTTGAACTCATAAAGTAAACAAGCACGAATTATTGCGTTTGACACGGCCATACTCAACTACAGATTTTTCACTTAAATTCAAAGTAATCAAACTAATCAAAATAATCTAAATAATACTGCATCAAATAAGCTTTAATTTGTATACAAAGATACCCCCACCACTTCATTCTGTTTACTCAATATAATCCAGGGAAGTAAACAATAAATAAAAACCGCATGAACTTTGTTGGTTGACTAATACATTTCTTTTTAATGCTCATTTACATATGTAACATGTATAGATGACATTTTATAAAATAACCACAAAGAAGTTTCAACAATAGTCTGCATTTTTTAAGAGAAAATTTAGAGAAAATATATGAAGAAATATGTATAAATAAATGCAAAGAAATACATATTTATAATGCCCCATTTTCATTGAAGTTGTTGCTTTATCATGTTACATTCATTTTTGATTTTATTCATACAACTCTTCATTTCAGACGGCAGCGCTAGAACAATACGCAGAGCCTGATATTTGGTTCCCTGCCTGGTTTAGAAGCTCTTTATGCTAAGCATCCATCAAAATTAGAATTAAACGGAGAAGAAGCATCATCAGTGCATAAAATGATCTCATACTGTACATCCACGCTTTTAGAATGTAATTAGAAAGTTGGGAACACCCCCTACTCCATCAATCAAGTCATTCATAGACTCTCAACCCTTTGACGCTTCATTTCAGAATATTTTTTAAAATTATTTTCCCATAATGTCAGAAGCAACAAAATCTACCGTCAATCTCATAACTTCGTTCCCAATTGGCCAACTCAGAAAAGACTTAAATGCTTTTCTACTCCAAGACTGGCAGTCTTACTGGGACCTTTCAACCAAAGGTCGCTGGACCCATGACATTTTCAAGACGGTATCCTTGTCCAGACTCCATAGTTCTTCCATAAGCCAATTAATTACCAACCATGGGCTCACTCATTCCTACTTCTACAAACGAACTCTCCTCAGCTCTCCCAACTGCATTTGTGGTGAATTTGGGGATTTTGAACACTTCTTCTTCCACTGCAGGTTCACGTCAGCGTTTCATCTAGTGCTTTCTACCAATATAAGAGCACAATGGAAAAGTTTTCTTTTAGTCGACAAGAAGGCCTACAAAAACGCATTGTCCCTAATTGAATTTCTTTTCAAAAACAAGCAGCTTTTTTTTCCTGAATTACCATAGGGCTTGGACTTCCTTACCACCTTGTTCCCATCGTTTGTTCCCTTGTTTGTTTTCCTTTTTATTCCATGTTAATTTATATATCCAAGACTATTCAAAATTATGTAACCTACTCCATGTGATTCTTTATGTATTTTTATTTTTATTTTTTTAATTTTAAATAAACACGTACGTCATACAGGGCAAACCAAACCGAGAAGATCTTGCAATCATTCGGGCCCTGAATGATGGCGCTTAACCCATAATGTCACTACTAATGGAAACTAATAAAACAAGATGAAGTGAAAATTAAAGCGATTTTAATTTAAATTTGAAGTTTAAGAATATGATTTAAATTTACAATATTTAGATAGGTAAAACTTTTTTTTTAATATGTAGATTTTATTGATGCATGTGTTTTGATATACTGGGTTATTCAAAACTTATCGTACAAATTTCATGGAGAGGTAGGGAATACGTCACGAAACCGATTTCACGCAGGAAAATATGCCCTCCAACTTCATCTACATGAACAAAATGGGCAAGTAAAGAGAACGTAAGAAATATGTACAATTATGTAGAAAGGAATGTAACTTTTATTACCACAAGATAAAGGCAACTTACTACAAGAGTACATTTATTTCGCTTCCACGTTTTTCAAAAGTAGCGATTTTTCTGTAAATGCACATTTCAGCGATGGTACAACTGTTGCAGTGAAATGAATTGTGCAAGTTGACATCGTTAACATAGCGTTTGTTGCCACAGCTTATCGGTTAAAATAATTTGAAAATCGCTTTTCTAAATGTTAATTCTTGAAAATAAAATGATGAACAAGAACTAATATCAAATTAAATATTACAAAAAAAAAGAAAAAAATGAATTTGAATTTGAAATTTCGAACTTAAATTATGTTTTTCGCTATTACGGATTGCGATAGGTGTGTATGTGTGCTGCTTCACCACCTCTTCTTGCTTGGTAGTGCATTGGAACTGATGCAAACTCAGTCTCGCTAGGCCATCATGTCCAAAATGGACCTTCGGTAAGAGTGGTAAGCAGGTCCAAGTTGGTGGAGTATCGGAACGCGAGACGTTAGCTGACTGCCAACCTGAAAGAGGGACTACACGATGTTTGAGGTTTAAAAACAAAACACATAGTAATTTGTCATTGCTCAAAAAGCTCCCGATTTCTTCAGCTCATATAAAAATGAAATGGGATGTAACACATATGAAATAAAGTATAATTTAAAAAAATTCTAGAAAACATAGGAAAATCGCAAACGGGTAAAAATTACCAAGTTTCACTAATAACCAAAGCAAAATCAACAGATAAAATTAAAAACTATTTTTTACGCATTGGTTACTAAATCCAATTTAAAATATTTTTCTTGTTACCAAGTAGGTATTGGCAGTAAAATTTTAAATTGGTGATATTTCTACAATTATATATCAACAGTGAAACCGTTACTTATATCGTGAAAACAAACAATAAAAAAAAAATTTATTATTCTATTTCTATGCAGCAAAGCACCTCCAAACGAATTCTATCATACACGGAAAAATTCATTCCTTTGGTGTCAGTATTTTAAATGTGCAAGAAAATGTTGTCTACCAAAATTGCGGCAGAGAGCTTATTCTGTTTACCTAATATCTCCTCTAATTAAAATCCTACAAATACGATATCTAAGACCACCAATGATAAAATCAACTTTTGAACGAAAAAAAACCGGTTAATTCATTTAGGAGCTACGATGCAGTAAACAGATACTCTAATTAAATACACAACCCCGCGGACAAATAAGCCCCTTCATATTTTAATCTGTGGTTAAAACAAAAACCGTCATCAAAGTCTATTTTTTTTAATTATATTTTTAATGCTGTCATCAAAGACATTTAAAGAATGTATTACGTATTTTCGTAATCTTACTATAATAAAAAACATTGCGATAATACATTTTTTGAATGCTAAACATAATGCAATAAATATCATATCGAATATACAGCATCCATATTTTGACGTTTTTTAATTTTAAAAGTATTTTATAGCGATAAACTGCAGATTATTCTTTAGACTTTTACACTAGTGCGACAACAGAAATTCTGAATTCTTTATACTTCACTTGACTCCAATTTAAATTATTTCTCATCGACTCACATTTTCGTGAAATAATATTGATTTTCAGAACCTGCGAATGTCACGTGTTGCCTAGAGTTGTAATTAACTGCATGAGTAAACAGCTATTAAGGAATCTCACTCCCAAAAGTGTCATCAGGATAATTATCAGTAAGAACTTTTTTTTGAATGAACTACTTCCTTTCAAGCTTCATTTATTAAAAAGATAGTTTGAAACATTTTAATTTAAACCTTTTTTGCTACTACTAATTGTGTTTCATAAAACCAACTGTCAACAAAGTAGATTTTAGCAAATAGTCACGAAAGATAATCTTTACATTGAAAGCTCACAAAGAATAATATTACTTTTATTTTGAGCAATGCATATTAAAAAATAGTTGTGCATTACTTCTGGCAAATAGGGTTCATTTTACTTACGATTATTTTCATCGCCTCGTTTAAGAAGTTTTATACATAAAAACCATGCAGTAGTATATATTCATTAAATAAATGAAAAAAAATATAGTAATTGAAATTCAACTATATTTTTCAATCATTGTACTGAATGAAACGATAAACATAAGTCTACAGGATTTTACACTAGCAAAGTTAAGTTTTCTTAAATTATCTACACTTTTGATTAATAATTGGTTTACTAATGACAGTAAAATCACATTGTAGAGTATTTCTCATTTGGAATTATTTTTCAGTTAATGTCTATCAGTTCTCAGGCACTATACTAAAGAACACAAAGCAAGCATATAAAACAAAAGTACTTTTCAATATGTAGAACGCAAAACCTAATATCAAGAGCGTCGTTAGAAAACTTCAATAAAGCAAGGGATTGTAAATTCTCAGAAATTCTAAAAGAAATGGGGGGGGGGGGGGGGGGGGGGGGGGGGGGGGGGGTGGGGGGGGGGGGGGGGGGGGGGGAGGGGGGGGGGGGGGGGGGGGGGGGGGGGGGGGGGGGGGGGGGGGGGGGGGTGGGGGGGGGGGGGGGGGGGAGGGGGGGGGGGGGGGCGGGGGGGGGGGGGGGGGGGGGAGGGGGGGGGGGGGGGGGGGGGGGGGGGGGGGGGGGGTGGGGGGGGGGGGGGGGGGGGGTGGGGGGGGGGGGGGGGGGGGTGGGGGGGGGGGGGGGGAGGGGGGGGGGGGGGGGGGGGGGGGGGGGGGGGGGGGGGGGTGGGGGGGGGGGGGGGGGGGGGGGGGGGGTGGGGGGGGGGGGGGGGGGGGGGGGGGGGGGGTGGGGGGGGGGGGGGGGGGGGGGTGGGGGGGGGGGGGGGGGGGGGGGGGGGGGGGGGGGGGGGGGGGGGGTGGGGGGGGGGGGGGGGGGGGGGGGGGGGGGGGGGGGGGGAGGGGGGGGGGGGGGGGGGAGGGGGGGGGGGGGGGTGGGGGGGGGGGGGGGGGGGGGGGGGGGGGGGGGGGGGTGGGGGGGGGGGGGAGGGGGGGGGGGGGGGGGGGGGGGGGGGGGGGGGGGGTGGGGGGGGGGGGGGGGGGGGGGGGGGGGGGGGGGGGGGGAGGGGGGGGGGGGGGGGGGGGGGGGGGGGTGGGGGGGGGGGGGGGGGGGGGGGTGGGGGGGGGGGGGGGGGGGGGGGGTGGGGGGGGGGGGGGGGGGGGGGAGGGGGGGGGGGGGGGGTGGGGGGGGGGGGGGGGGGGGGGGGGCGGGGGGGGGGGGGGGGGGGGGGGGGGAGGGGGGGGGGGGGGGGGGAGGGGGGGGGGGGGGGGGGGGGGGGTGGGGGGGGGGGGGGGGGGGGGGGGGGGGGGGGGGGGGGGGGGGGGGTGGGGGGGGGGGGGGGGAGGGGGGGGGGGGGGGGGGGGGGGGGGGGGGGGTGGGGGGGGGGGGGGGGGGGGGAGGGGGGGGGGGGGGGGGGGGGGGGGGGGGGGGGGGGGGGGGGGGTGGGGGGGGGGGGTGGGGGGGGGGGGGGGGGGGGGGGGGTGGGGGGGGGGGGGGGGGGGGGGGGGGGGAGGGGGGGGGGGGGGCGGGGGGGGGGGGGGAGGGGGGGGGGGGGGGGGGGGGGGGGGGTGGGGGGGGGGGGGGGGGGGGTGGGGGGGGGGGGGGGGGGGGGAGGGGGGGGGGGGGGGGGGGGGGTGGGGGGGGGGGGGGGGGGGGGGGGGGGGGGGGGGGCGGGGGGGGGGGGGGGGGGGGGGGGGGGGGGGTGGGGGGGGAGGGGGGGGGGGGGGGGGGGGGGGGGGGGGGGGGGGGGGGGGGGGGGGGGGGGGAGGGGGGGGGGGGGGGGGGGGGGGGGGTGGGGGGGGGGGGAGGGGGGGGGGGGAGGGGGGGGGGAGGGAGGGGGGGGGGCGGGGGGGGAGGGGGGGGGTGGGGGGGGGAGGGGGGGGGTGGGGTGGGGGGGGGGGGATGGGCGGGGGGGGGGGGGGGCGGGTGGGGGGGGGTGGAGGGCGGGGGGGGGGGGGGGGGGGGAGGGGGGTGGGGGGGGGGTGGGAGGGGGGGGTGGGGGGGGGGGGGGGAGGGGGGGGGGGCGGGGGGAGGGTGAGGGGGGGGGGGGGGGGGAGGGGGAGGGGGGGTGGTGGGGGGGGGGGGGGCGGGGGGAGGGGTGGGGGCAATATTTCAATCTATGATGGAGTTTTAAGCAGTTAAACGAACGTATTTACCTGTAAAAGTGGCCATTTTGATGACGTCATCACGGAATGACCTTGACCTCCGATCAAGTGTCTCCCGGCGTTTTTTTGTCCTCCTATGTGAATTTAAGCCCCACATAAAATTTCAGACTGGTATCCGGAAGTGAAATATGTTTGCACTAACTCCACGGACTACTATAATAGTGCGTCACTGTGATTTATTCTTTTTCGAAAATATGAAGGTCCGTAAGACCACCTATCATGAAGCCTCCCAAAGCTCCAGTAAGTAAAAAGTGGCTAATAAGTAACTTAATAAAATTCTACTATGGTCTTTTATACAATCTGATGAATAAGCAAAAATGTTATAGTCAAATCTCTATTAAACAACTTGGTTTAAGGTCACCAGATGTGTGTGCCGCCAAGCTTAACTACCAGTTTGCGATTTCTTGCCTAGCATGATGATAAAAGTTCTGCCTGCATAACGATATATACTGGTAAATCTTGAAAACAGCGACTTTCACTCATGAACGGTTAAATTTTTAAAAGAAACTGTAGGTAAAGGATGAGCATTTTTTGATTGTGTTTTTGTTACATTTTTGTGTAAAATGTCTTTTTACTTCCTTGCTAAATGTTATTTTGCGTTTCCTGTTCGCATTCATCTACTTGACGTGGTTACGCAAAACCGCACACATACAGCTAAATCAATAATTAAAACGTAGAAATCTATCCATCGGTTTTTCTCCTATCACCACTATTTCGACTGAATCGCCCAAGACCTGACACGTAAGCAAATTCTAGGAAGGTTTTACTTTACAAAGTCCAACAGTAGCTCAGTTTTAGCTAATCTTTATGTTATGTATGTTAACCACGAGCTAAAGAGAAAACAACTTACCTCAAAAAGGTAAGATAATATCGAATGACAACAAATGGAATAATCGCCAAATTTTGCAAAGTAAAAATGAGTAATTATATGAAAGACTAAAAGTAATATATACTATAAACTAGGAAATTTTAACATATATGAATATATATTTCTGTATACTTTAATTATAACAATGTGAACAACAACGCAAGCGCAGCAAATGTAATATTTCCTGCATACTTTTCGTAAGAAAATAACTATTTGACACGCATTCAAATCGTTCGATTACGGTATCTGAAGCAGAATCAAGCCAAGCATTAAACGTATTTTGATGCACAAAGTTTGAAAGTGTTGTATCCCATTTATTTAAAGAACCCATTTACATTCCACACAAGGCATCTACTTGCTATGAGATGAAAAGGCGTTGATGTGGAAAGGATAGATGGATCGGCATCATCCGTGCTTAGTGTTGCCAACGTCAAGAAATATCTCTATAAAATATGCGCAGAAAAACTACGCTGTATAAATGTCATCGAAGTTTCAACACAGTGTACTGATACGCAAAGATGAATCGAAGTTTATTTACGGAACAATACTTTTCCTAAAAGGCAAACGTAAGAATATTTTTCTCTTTTTTTTCTGCACAGTAGCTACGATTTTTTTTTTTAGACTACGTATTTAGCCGTCGACGTATTTAGGAAGATTAAATCAGTACCGTAAAATGGGGTGAATCGGAACATTTTTCAGCTTTGATTGTAAAAAAAGCAGTTAAAAGATTTTTTATAAATTTGGTTTTTTGGGTAAAAACTTCGGTCTTGCTTTACTTTTGATATTCCAAGCAAAGACAAAACATTTTGAACAATTATTATTAAAATATACATGAAAGAATGGGTGTTCCGAATCACCCCGCTGATAGGGGTCAATCGAAACACATGTTAAAATTTTTATTTTTTTCACTTTAACCTGTAATGGGTCTCACAAACATGAGTAATATTGATGTGGGAGAATAATAATAGATAATTACTGTCAAATAAATTCATAATTTCAATACCAGTAAACGTTTATAATTTGTCGAAATTCAAAGTAATTTTGAACTTATGAAAAATGAAAAGTAATTTT